>JANBPO010008770.1:140469-315056 GCA_024336825.1 Amorphophallus titanum
ATGAAAGTCACCCTCGGCTACGTCGACCAGATCGCGAAGGTCGTGATCCCGGAAGAGACGGAACCGATGTACCACCCGCTCGAGATCGAGACGCCGATGCGGGACGACACGATCGTCCCCTCGCCGAAGTCCGCCGACGGAAAACCGAAGATGATCGCGGCCGCGCCGGAGACGGTCTACGAAGGCTTCAAAGTGCCGCCTATCTTGTAGTCGGTGAGTAGGCTTCCTCGATGGTCGGGCTTCGCCCGGCCGTAAGGAAGCTGTTCTAGATTGAAAAGAAAGTTTTCTCAGGAACCTATGCTGAACGAAAAATACCGCACGATCACCGAAATCCACGACGCCTTCGACCAGAAGGAAATCTCGCCGGTCGAGCTGCTGGAAGCCTGCTTGAACCGGATCGAAGAGCTCAATCCCGCCGTCAACGCCGTGACCGCCATGTGCGTGGCTCGCGCACGCAAGGAAGCGAAGGCCGCCGAAGCGGCTGGCGCCGATGCCCTGATGGTCATCCCTCCGTCCTTCTTCCCCGTCTCGGCCGAAGAAATCTTCGACTATTATCGCGCCATCGACCGCGCCGTCGGCATCCCGATCATCCTGCAGGACGTGCCGCAGGGCCCGCGCCCCCTCACCCGCCATCGTCCCCCAAGGTCTAAACGAATTAAAGCCCCGCACGAGGGCGGGGTTTATTCGTCGTCCCCTCCGTCGATACTTCGATCAACGCAAGATACCATGGACAGTTTGAACAAGTGCGCAAGTCTACGCGTGTTATAGTGAAGCAATTTCGGGTGCGTTGGAACCGGAGGCTGACCGAGTTTTCGCCAGTTATTAATGGCGTCTTTATAATCTTGAGTGACTTGGAAGGGGCCACTAAGACCTGATATAATTCGTAGGTCATGCAGCATCGGTTCGGGCAACCCCCGCTTTTCATGGGAAAAGATGTCGGTGATAATTCGCTCATCGGAGAACACCATGATAACACGGGATGTTAGCCCCTGGTCCCAAGCATTCTCAGGCATAAACTTGAGAAGGTTAGATGGGGTCGTGCCTGTGAGGATGGAAAGCTGAGGATGCTTGATCTTGATCTTCAAATCCCCGCCGCGCCGGCGTTGGGCATAGGGGATCACAACGTCATAGAAGGTCGTCAGGTTGCCGACCATTTCGTCGTCATACTTATGCATAAACGCCGAGAGTTCGTCGGCACAGATCATCATGGAATTGTATTCAAGTGGTGGATCAGGGAGGCGGATAATGGACCGTTTAGCTTCCACAAGTGCATCAACGAGGGATGCTGCGGACATGGAAGTAGGACTAAAGTGGAAGTCGGGTACCTCGCGGAGAAACGCCGAAGCTGCGTTGATAGTCCGTGTTTTGCCGACCCCCGGATGGCCGACAAGGAATACGTATAGATTAGGATAAAGTGGGGCAGACGTTTGCAGCCACACCTTTTGTTCCAGTGCCGCGGCGATGGTTGTGATCGCCGCCCACCGGCGGAATTGTTCTGCACTTTCGAGATTGTCTGCATGTTTGATAAATGCCTCCACCCATCCATCTTTGCATTTACGTTCACCGAAGCCGTTGACGCCTGTCATTGTTCCCCCGAATTACTTCCGTTTACGATCGAGGAAGTGGACCGGCGGGGTCCGCTTTCGATCATCGTGTCCTTTATAGTCTTTTAGGCCATCAGGATTGTTGGGGCCGAAGTCTCCCCTGTTCCATCCGACCTTAGCGTCGTGGACACTCGCCCGCTAGTCCTCCTCGGGCACCAGCTCGGCGATGAGCAGGGCGGGCGTGCTCGCTACCGTCGCGCTCTGGGCATGACCGGTCTCTCGCCACTCGACCGACCGGCGGATGCCGAGCCCGGCATCCCGAGCGGCCGTCGGCACGTCGACCACGCGTCCGTAGGTCACCTCGCCGAGGAAGGTGGCGGTGACGATCCTGCCGCCAGGTCGGAGCAGCTCGCGCCAGTGTCGCAGCGCACCGACCGCCTCCGGGATGAGCTGCAAGCCGGTC
Organism: Amorphophallus titanum; assembly: GCA_024336825.1. NCBI lineage: Eukaryota > Viridiplantae > Streptophyta > Magnoliopsida > Alismatales > Araceae > Amorphophallus > Amorphophallus titanum. The sequence goes on from JANBPO010008770.1 coordinate 142,477, forward strand.
ACGCAGGTGACCAGGTCGAGCGACCCCGCGGGTAGCCCCGTCGCGGTCGCATCGCCGAGGACGAACTCGGCGCGGGGCAGCGCGGATCGCGCGACCTGCAGCATCCGCGGGGAGAGATCGAGTCCCATCAGCCGCGCCGCCGGCAGCCGCGGGGCGAGAGCGCGCAGCACGAGCCCGGTCCCCGTCGCGGCATCCAGCACGTCGTCGACTCCGGCCGGCTCGATGAAGGCGGCAACGGCCTCGGCGAGTTCGCGATGGAACTCGCTCGCGTCGTAGTCGGGCGCGCGACCGTCGAAACGGGCGGCGATCTGCGACGGCGTCTCGGCGATCGGTGGCGTCATCGCGGGGTGATGGCTACCAGCGGGATGACGCGGCTGGTCCGCTGCTCGTAGGCGGCGAATCCGGGGGCTCGAGCGGTGATTCGCGGCCACCACTGCCCGCGCTCCTCGGTCGAGAGCGGCACCGCGGTGGCGTCGTACTCCTCGATCGACCAGACCCCGTCGGTCTCGATCGACGCCTCGACGTGCACCTGAGGCTGGGCCAGCAGGTTGTGGTACCAGGCGGGGTTCTCGGGCGCGCCGCCCTTCGAGGCGAGGACGATGCGCCTTCCCTCGTCCGGGAAGTACATCATCGGGCTCACCCGCTCGGCGCCCGACTTGGCGCCGATCGTGTGCAGGAGTAGCAGGTGCGCGCCGGTGAAGTTGCCTCCGACTCGCCCGTCGTTCTCGCGGAACTCGCGGATCATGGAGATTTCAATTGCGCCCAGTTGTCCGGAGAAAATTCATCGCTTTGCGGATTCACCGGACAGGCGGTCAGGGTCCAGTTAGTGTTGCGGGCGTGTTCCTTGACGCCGTTAAAAAAAGGAGTGATGCCCCACGGCTTGAAGTCCGGCAGCACGACGGCAATTTTCGTGGGTTTCAGTGGTTTGTGCATTGCGTGGGAGTGGTTCGCAAATCAGCTGCGTTTTTCGCAATTCGTCGCTTGTGCATATTGAATGCCGGTGGAATATAAACCCAATTATTCCATCGCCATTTGGAAACATCAACGGCAATCCACAAAAATAATGCCTGACCATTCAACTGATGTGACGAGTCCGGGTTTAACGCGGTTTCGCGGCTGGGGATTCGGTTCGTTTTCCCGCCCAGTTCGGCGGCGCCTGGCTTGCGCGACAACGCGGCTGGAAGGTTTCGGAATTGGCTGGCCGCCGCCGACTGGTTGTCGCTGGGGCGTGATGAACCAACTTTTTTTGGTGCTCTTCGCGTGGTGGATTCTGCCAGCGGCTTGTCCCGGCGCCGACTGGAGTGATGGCTTTGAAGCTGACTCGGCAGGAACCTCTCCGGACACCAACTTTTGGAGCGTCACGGCTTTGAATGGCAGCACGGTTTTGGTTTCCGACAGCCTTGCCTACAATGGCGAGTCCTGGCCGCGTTCCTCGATTCGTTCCGTCCAGCTCTACGCCTCGGCCACGGCTTCACCGGTTTTGTCCCGGAGCTGTGCGGGTGGTCCCGCGCGCTTCCAACGCGTGAGTTGGCGCTGTTTGACCAGCAATGCCAACCTCAACGCGCTGGCCATGGATATTTGCAATCCTGCCAACCAGGTTTATTGCGGAGTGAGCCTTGCGGTCAATGGCAACTACGCTTACCGAACCGCCAAAGGCGGTTGGGCGGATACGGGTATGCCATTTACTCTGGGTGCCTGGCACCGGCTGGCGGTGTTGCTAGATTACACCAATCGCACTTACTCGCTTTATGAAAAGGGAACCCCGATTGCCAGCGGCAACGACAGCACCCCGAATGTGCCGTACCCTGGAGGCATGCCCGGTATCAGCACCGACTATGACGACCTGATGGCCGCCTTCCTTGGCAGCGGGGCGTATGTCCTGCCGTCTACCGCCACGTTTCGCAACTACGGCGGCACAACTGTCAACGACGAAGCGGCCGGCTCGCTCCCGTACAACACCAACGTTTTCGAGCCGTACATCGAAGCCATGTCCCAAGGCATGTGGGACGACCAAGCTGGCCGCGCGTACAACGACCCGTACAACTTCGCCCGCAACTGGTACAGCCACGTTTTGTCGGATGACGTGCATTACACCAGTGAAGGCTACCGCATCCTCGGCCGGTATTGGATGGACGTGGGGGCCGCGCGCATCCTTGGCCAGTGGCCAGCGCGGATCGCCCGCGTTGCCGACCCTACCCTGTCCCAAGTTCGCCCGGCACTGGCTACCGGGTGGAAGGCCGCCACTGGCTCTGGATATAGCGTTTACTCGCAAATTATGGGGTTCATGACTCGCGGAGTGTACAGCACGCAGGTGAACGGCCTGTGCGTGCCGATGGAGGGGTATGCGCCGAACGCCATCACCTGCACACATTTCAGCGTCACTGGCGGCGCCGCCGACAACACAACGAACCTTGATACCGGGAACACCAGCAACACTCTGCTGAATGACAAGTGCAAGGCAGTCACATTGCCGAGGGACAGCGGGACGTTCTTCAAGGTCTGCGAATGGAGCGGACTGGAGCCCGGCCAGCCCTTTGAGGTTGACATTCTGTCCTGCCGGTACTCCTCCACTGCTGACCCTGCCCGCATAACCGAATTCAGCTTTGACGGGACAACGGTTGCCGGGGAGTGCCTGAGCGCCTACACTGCCGCGACCAAGGGCGACATAGCTTTGTTGACGTTGTCTGGAACTGCTGACGGAAGCGGTAAGGTGGCCATCTGGTATCGGCGCAAGACTGGCTCGTCCTATGGGTATATCAACGGCGCCGTTATCCGCCCCCTGTGAGGTGTAATGTGAAACTCTGGGAAGGGACCCAGTATGTCCACCCCCCACCGAGCAAATGGGCGAGGCTCCATCAGGGCGTGTAGTTGCGTAGCTGGCTGGTGGTGTAGGTGGGAGAACTTCTGACATTGAGGAAACCTTTGGACATAATTAAGGCAGTCTTACTGCCAAGTGGGCCACCAGTACCCTTGCCGGATTAGTGTCCTCAAGAGTGCTCGCCCCCCAATATGGCTTCCGTAGAGCCCTTCGTGGATCTCTTGGATGGCCTGGTTGGCTTCCGTAGGGAACAAGCACTTCAATAATGGGGCAGAGAGGGAGCGGCGATATAATTTACCATCCACGATGGTGAAGTGGGCTACTCTCACTCGCATACGTCGAGCCTCAGCATGGTCACTTGGGAGCTGTTGCCGAAGAAGGAAATCCCGGAGGGGATCCATCCAGGAGGGCTCATAGTCGATGGCATTTACCTGGGATGCTGGCTCATCTATGCTCGGTGCTGGCAACTCCTCTATCAGGATCGACCTTGAGTTGGAGACCACGGTGGTTGACGCCAGACGAGACAGTACGTCTGCTCACACGTTCTCTTCCTGCGGGATGTCGACCACCTTGAAGTGGGAGAATTCTTTTGCCGTGGCCCGGGCCTACTCCAAATACTTGATCATGGATGGCTCGCATGCCACGAACTCTCCTCTCACCTGGTTGGTGATGAGCATGGAGTCACTGTATACGCGCATGCTGGTTACCCCTAAGTGTTTTGCCATGCGTAGCCCAGAGAGGAGTGCCTCGTACTCGGCCACGTTATTTGTGGTTGGGAAGTTGAATCGCAAGGCGTACTGAAGTTCGAGCCCTTCCGGTGAGAGCAGGACCAATCCTACTTAGCTTCCCGTGGCACAGGAAGATCCATCAACGTATAACTCCCGCGTGGGCCCGGAGGGTTGCTCGGGTGAGTCTTCAGCGAGTATAGTGCATTCGGCTATGAAGTCGGCGAGGGCCTGCACCTTGATTGCAGTCCTTGGATGGAACTTGATGTCTAATTCCCCTAGCTCGATGGCCCATTTGATTAGCCTTCCCGAGGCACCAGGGTTCTGGAGTATTTGTTGTAGTGGTTGATCGTTAAGGATGGCGATTGGGTGAGCCAGAAAATATGGTCGTTGCTTGCGAGCGGCTGTAATAAGTGCAAGGGCGAACTTCTCAGTTCGTGAGTACCAAAATTTTGGGCTCTGTAGTGCTCGGCTAACGTAGTAGAATTTTGGGCCCTGTAGTGCTCGGCTGACATAGTAGACAGGCCTCATAACTCCTGCCTCTTCCCGTGTGAGGATGGCACTCATGGTGCTTGGCGTCACCGATAGATACCGGAGTAATTCTTCCCCCTTTGGTAGCTTGACGAGGACAGGAGGGGATGCTAGGTAGCATTTTAACTCTTCGAATGCCTACTCGCACTTCTGGTCCCATTCGATGTGCCCTTTCTTCTCCGGCGCTCGATTGACTTGCTTGATCAGCCTGAAGAAAGGAAGGCATTGTTCAGTGGCTCAGGATAGGAATCGAGCCAAGGCGGCGACACGATCGGTGAGGCACTATACGTCCCTTACGCGGCCTGGCCGCTGCATCTCTAGCACCGCCCGGATCAGGTCAGGGTTGGCCTCAATTTCTCGGTGGGTGATGAGGAAGCCTAAGAACTTCCCTGACCGTACTCCGATCGCGCACTTAGTTGGGTTTAGCTTCATGTTGTACCTTCTGAGTGTGGCGAAGGTCTCCGCCAGGTCATCCAAGTGCTCAATGGCTTGAAGGCTTTTGACGAGCATGTCGTCGATGTACACCTCCATGTTGTGGCCGATCTATGAGTCGAACATGTGGTTGACGAGGCATTGGTAGGTTGCCCCCGCGTTCTTCAGCCCGAACGGCATTTAAGTGTAGCAGTAGAGGCCGTGATCGGTGACGAATGTAATTTTGTCCTGGTCAGGTTTGTCATGCTGATTTGGTGATATCCAGAGTAGGCATCTAAGAAGCTCAGCATTTCATGCCCGGTCGTCGCATCGACTAGTTGGTCGATCTGTGGCATAGGGAAGCCATCCTTGGGCGTAGCTTTGTTGAGGTCGGTGTAGTCGACGCACATCTGCCACTTCCCGTTGCTCTTGGGAACCAGGACCACGTTGGCTACCCAGTCTGGGTATTGAGTAGGCCTTAGCAGCCCTGAGCGCAGCTTCTTGTTCACCTGTTCTCTGATGATGGCCTATCGCTCGGGGTTGCAACGCCTTCGTCGCTGCTGGACCGGGCGGCAGGTGGGGTCCAACCTTAGTTGGTGTGTGATAACCTCTAGTGGGATTTCGGGAAGCTCGTCCTCGGACCAGGCGAACACGTCCTGATTGGCAGTGAAAAACCTCGCATAGGCTTGCCTATCGTGCTCGGATAGGTTTGCGTCAATCCTTAGTGTTCGGCCTGGATCTTCTCCCACCTGGATGAGGTATAAGTCTTCCGCCGGAGCACTCGTGCTTGGGCCCAGATCTTGGGTCCTAGCCTTCTTCACAGACGGTGCTTCTTTGGGATGTCAATCACGTGTGGAGATGAGGTAGCATCTCTTAGACTCTCGTTGGCCTCCTCAGACCTCTCCTACCCCTCGGGGCGTGGGGAACTTAAGCTTTTGGTGATATGAGGAAGGAACACCCCAGAGCGTACCGAGGATCCCTCGGCCTATGATGGCATTGATAACTCGAAAGAACGGTGAGCTAGAAGGGGAGGGTTTGAATAGATCACCGATTTAAAAAATCCTTGCCCAGTGCAACCACGCACTCGCCGAAAACTAAGCTAGGAAGATAAGGAGAGGATCTATTTAGCAGTCGATTGAGTAATTAATGCTCCCAGTAGGCAAGAGAACCACTCAACAACAAACCACAGAATGAGGCAACGAGGTTTTAAGGTGGTTCGATTGCAATTCTGCAATCTATGTCCACCCCTTACTCAATCGAGTAAGACTTCCTTTCACACAGCACTGCATGAAAATGCAGACTCAGTCTGCAGACAAACGCTGATGAATAGCTTGCTCCTCGAGGAACACTTTCCTCGATCTTCTATCAACCAGAAGAAACAGACCGGAGGGCCTTCCTCCCTTCCTTTACGATTCTGCAAAGGGAATCCCACCAAGTTGCCCCCTGCAACTTGCAAACCAGAGGACCTTCCTCTCTTCCTCCAAACATGTTGGTAGTGACGTTCGTCATGCTAATCGTCGTCGAGCCCTGGGGCAGCTGCCCGAGAGTAGGTTACACATGAATAGGCGCACATGCAATGTGCAGGGAGATTCGTTCAAACATTAACCCCGGAAGGTTTAACGAGGTCCTCATTACGCAGACGGAGAGCCGTGTAGCTATGTCGTTGCGGTGAGATTCTCGTTCAACCCCTCCGGGGTTATGGTTATTGTCCGTTACCCCAGGTTGACACCTGGGGTTATTCATGTTGGACCCCTATCGGGGTCAGTCCCGGTCCCGTCAATCCCGGTCAAAGAACGGCACCCCCGGTGTTGCATACTTTTTCATCCCCTCCTCGTTAATCTCGACGCCGATGCCCGGCTTCGCCGGGTCCGGCAGCAGCAAGTACCCGTTCTCGTAACGAACCGGCTCGGCAACGACATCGCCAACATCGTCGAAGTGGATTACCGGCGCGTTGCCGGTTTCGACAAGGCACTTTTGCATTCCCAGTCCTCCACGAAAGTTTCCTCAGCAGGGGAATGCTACCGCTCAAATTTCGCGACGGACAATAAGACGAAAAGACACGTCTCATATGCGCGGTTCCTTGTAGCAAATTTCAACCAAATTGTGATCCACGATCAGCGCGGTTGTGAGTGCAGCGCAACTCGCGCATTAACCATTGAGAATTTAACCTATGACGTATGTATTTACCTTTGTGGACTCCGCCCGGATTTGCCTGACAGACTGGCTGTCGGGGGAAATCGACGGGGGTCGAGTCATGCCGGGGGTTATCAAATTCCAGCCTCATTGTGCTGTTTCCCGCGTCTTGAGGCCGAAAACAGCGGGATCAACCGTGGTCTCGCTTTTCGCCAGCTCCTCCAAAAACAGCAGGGAAAGTTCCGGTGGAATTCGCCCTCGCGACTTCCAGTTCGAAAGCGCAGACGGACCCACGCCAGCCAAGCGCTGCGCGGTGTCGCTCCCTAGTGCCTCGATGACGGATTCGACAGAGGTCAGAACCATAACCCCTTATAGTTCAATCCATTCAGTAGATGCGATCTTCATGGCCGTCGCCCAACCGTTGGCCGCAAGGGCACGTGATCCGGTCGTGCCCGGGCCCGCCCATGTCAACGTGTCCGTATTGATCCCAATGGTGAGCGTATTAATTTTGTTGACGAATACTATGACGGTCCCAATAGCAAAGGCGACAGAGCTATTTGCCGGTATCGTGAATGTGCGCGCGTTGTTGTCGCTCGACGGGTGGAAAATGTCGTAACCGCTATCCGTCGCAACGATCCCGTAGGCCGCGGATTGACTGTTCTGTCGGATCAGCGAGGAAAGCTGAGCATCCTTGGCCTGGAATGCCGCGTCGGCCGCGCTGATCGAGTAGAAATCCGTTCCCGCTTCAAGGTCCAGAAGCCCGCGCATCGCGGCGTAGTTCGCGGCCGTAACGAGGCTTGAGCCGTTGGCGGACATCCCTAAGCTGGTGCGCGCGGTTCCTGCGTTCGTAAGGTCCGACAGGTTGTTAGCGGCCAGAAGAGCGCCGGCCGCCGAGAACGCGGAGAACACAATCGACGTTGAGCCGAGGGTTCCGCCTGCATTCGACGTGCACAGGTACATCGTGTCGGCGTTCGTCGAGCCCTCCTGGATGATGACCAGTGCGCCCGGGTGTTCGTTGTACGTGTCGAACTCCGTAGAGCGCGCGGGCGTGACGCCGACAACGTAGATGCCGTTTTGCGAACCGGTCGACTGATCCTTGACCAACACCAGATCGCCATTGGCCAGCGTCACGCCGTCAATTGTGTCGCCCGCATTGAGCGCCGTGGAAATGGTGATGTTGCCCGTCGTCGCAGCGCGCACCGTTCCGCGCCGAACGCCGATGGTAATGCGCGCCTCAACCCAGCTCTTGGTTGCAACGTCGCTGGAGTTTGTCGGGTCCGGCATTCCGGTAATGGTGCCGCCCGTGATGGCCACAGCGTCGGCGTCCTGGGCTGCCATCGTACCGGCGTCGGTGATATCGGCAAGTGCATGCGTGTGGACGGCAGGGGCCTTTTCTGTGTCCAGCGTGCAGGGCAACACGGTGGCGGTCATGGGCCCGTGGAAGGGGCTGAAGCAGGTGCGCCGCATCGTGGAGGACTGCATGCACAACATCCACCCCATCTATGCCATCAAGACGCTGATGATCAAGCGGGAGTTGGCCAAGGACCCGACGCTGGCCAACGAGAACTGGGACCGCTTCCTGCCAAAGTTCAAGCACAAGAATGTGCAGCGGCGTGCGGCGCCCGCGGCCGTCGCGGCCGCGTCGGCGGTGCGCGGGCTCAAGCCCGCGTGGCTGGAGGTCAGGCAGGCTACGCAGGCGGCCCTGTTCGACGGCATGGCCAAGCCACTGCAGGAGATCGGGCAGGCCTACCTGCCCGCGCTCAAGGCGGGTCTGCCGCCGATCGCGACCGGGTTCAACGACGTCGGGCGCTCGATCTCCGAGGTTCTGCTCGGCGACGACGCGTTCAGCAACTTCAACCTGATCTTGGACAACACCGCCAAGTCCGTGAAGGGCATCGGGCCGGCCGCGGGCGACGCGACCTCGGCCGTGATCAGCCTCGCGGCGTTCGGCTCGGACTACATGACCGGGTTCGGCTCGGCGGCCGAGTCGGCCGCAGGCAAGTTCCGCGACTGGGTCGACGCCGGGATCGAGTCGGGCAAGTTCGCCGGGTGGCTGCTCGACGCCAAGGAAGCACTGTCGGCGATCGGGCAGCTCGCGACCCAGGTCGGCGGCACGATCGGCGCGATCTTCAACGGGTTGTCCGGCGGGGGCGGGGTCGCGACCTCCCTCGGCCCGCTGATCCAGACGTTCACGCAGCTCAACGCGCTGTTGTCGTCATCGCCGATGCAGGCGGCCCTAGGCGCGATCGGGGCCGCGCTGCGCGAGGTCTCGGCCGCGTTCGGCAGCCTGGTCACGGTCGCGATCGCGACCCTGCTGCCGGTGCTCGGCGCGATCGCGCCGCTGATCGGGGCGCTCGCGACGGCGTTCGGGCAGACCCTCGGGTTCGCGCTCGCGGCCATCGGCCCGGCCCTGACCACGGTCGCGACGGCCGCCGCCCTGGGACAGGGCTGCTGGCTGCTGCGTGCCGGCGGCCGGCCGAAACGGGTCAAGGTCGCCGCATCGCAGCCCCTGTCCCGCGCCAAGGTCGGCATGACCAGCGTCAAGGAAAACGCCTGGCATGGCAAACCCGGAGGCCGCGAGGTGGCGCGATTGGCCGGCAAGGTCGGCCGCCTGCGCATGGCAGGTGATTGCGTGCAATACGCGCTGCTGTGCCGTGGCGCGCTGGACGCGGCGGTGGACCCGTTCATGAGTCCCTGGGACATAGCGGCGCTGGCGCCCTGCGTAACGGAATCCGGCGGCGTGATCAGCGACCTGCGGGGTGGAACATCGCAGCTGCTGGAGCGCAAATCGATCATCGCCGCCAGCAGCGGCAGCCTGCTGCGGCAGATCGTGCGCGCGGCTAAGTCCCGCTGACCACCTGCAGCGCCGGCACCAGATCGGCAACTGAATCCAGCACCACGTCGGCGCCCGCGCCTTTCAGGACTGCGCGCGCAGCTTGCAGGCGCGCGGCGCGCGCCGCCGCATGCAATGACTGCAGTTCCTCGGGCGACAACCCCAGCTCGTTGCCCGAGGCCACGCCCACCGTGAAGGCGCCCGCGGCCCTGCCTTCCTGGATGCCTGTCACCGCGTCATCGACCTTGACCACGCGCGCCAGCGGCCACACGCCCAGCTCGGCGCAGATCTTGTAGATCATCAGCGGCGCCGGCCGCCCGGCCGGAGTCTCCCCGGCGCACACCACCTTCTCAGGCGTGTAGCCCTGCTCTGCGGCATGCCTGATCACCGGCGCCATCATTTCCCGCGTATATCCGGTCGAGGACGCCACGCGCAGTCCGGCGGCGCGCAGGGCATCAAAGGTCTGCCTGGCCCCCGCAATCAGCGTGGAAGCCTCAGCCGCGCGCTCGCGCATGAGAGGGCCCAGCTGCTGCATGAGCACGGCGACATCGCCATCATCAGCATCGCGGCCTCTCGCTGCATGCCAGGCCGCTGCCACCGGCCGGTACGCCAGCAGCGCCTTCAACCTGCGCCCCTGATCCGCGACCCGCGTCCGCATTCGGGTTGCTCGTGGTCACGCGGAATTCCTCCACCGAGTCCTGCGTCATCCGCAGCACGCTGTTGAACGCATACCCTTTGTTCTGATCGTTGACGTCCACGCCGTCCAGCGTCACGTTCGATTGATCGCTCCGCGCCCCGTTGACCGCGCCGCTTCGCGAATCTCCGTCGTCGTTGCCGACCGTTCCGAGAAACGTTACTCCGGGTTGCAGGCTCAACAGCTCCACCACGTTGCGCCCTTCGATCGGCAACTGCGAAACCTGGTTCTCGTTGAACGCGTTGCCGATCGTTGCGTCGCTCGTATTCACCACCGCTCCGGCTTCCGCGGTCACAACCACTTGCTGCTTCGCCGTTTGCACTCCCAGCGAAAGGTCTACGCTGGAAGTCGTCGCCACGAGGAGATCAAGTCCCTCTCGCCGCGCAGTCTGGAATCCATCGGCCGATGCTTCCAGCGTGTATCGCCCCGGCTGCAACTGTGAAAATTCATACCCGCCACTGGTGTCCGTCACGATTTCGCGCACCACGCCCGTCGTCACCAGCGTCAACTTGATTTTCGCGTCCGCGATCGCGGCGCCGCTGGCGTCCGTCACGCGCCCTCGAAGAATCGCCACGGATTGCGCCGTGGCAAGAGATGCAAATACAAATAGTCCTACGCAGGCGAACCATCGCTTCATGGAATGAGTCCTTTAAGTTGTGCGTACGGTCCGTACTAACGTGCGGGCACACCAGACCTGGTCGTGCGATTGAAAATGCCAACGTGTTTATTGGAAAAAGAAAACTCTGTCAAGCGCAACTGACACAAAAACGAACGGAGTAAGGATCAAAAAAGACACCCTCACTGTAGCTGATTACGAAGACTATAACGATCTGAAGAATAAGCTGACGAAGCCATGTACGGTGCATTATATGTTGTCGTTTACCGGAACGGCTGCGATAGACGCAAAGTCTGTCGGCGCTTTGTTCTATGCCCTGGGCACACCCGCAAGGGCCGACGGCTGGTTCGCTTCACTGATTTTGTGGCTGGCCGGAAGACTTCAGCGACGGAAGGGTGACGCATGAACCGCCGCCCCGAACAGGAACACCCACTCTACTGGGGTAGCTGCGCAGTCGTGTTCGCTGTTGTGGCTGTCGTTGCTTGGTATCTGCAGGCGAGGGGGTGGTGATGCGATCCTACGCCGAACTGATTGCCGCCAAGCGCATAGCATTCCAGCCGCGCGGGTTCGACGCCTACTTCGACGTCGCCGGCTGGCCGTGCATCCTGACCCACGGCGATCGCATGGGATCCGGTGGCGGCACCGGGTTCATTGGTCCGATGGCCACGATCATCAAGGGTCATCGCAAGATTGTGGACACCGAATATCGCCAGCGCCGGCCGGTGCGGTGGGTGTTCTCCGGTCACTTCCACACGACGGGCGTCACCCCTTTCGGTTTCAGCAACGGGTCCGGTGTCGGCTACGGCGAATTCGCCAAGTCGCTGCGCGCCGACCCGGAGCCTGCGCAGCAGAACTTTGTCGTCATCCACGAACGCTACGGCCTTATCCGCTGGATGCCGGTCGGCATGGGCGTGCGCGATGAAGGCACGATTTACGACGGTAGCCACAACATGATCCTACCCCTGACAGATGGAGCGGTGGCCTAGCCATGACCGCAGGAATTGTTGTCGCAATCATCTTTGTCGCCTGTCTCAGCATCGTTGTATGGAGTCAACCGCGTGGCTACTGAACTCATGTGTGCCCGTCTGCGCGACGCCGCGGCCGATTGCCAGAACGAACTCGTTCGCTACAACCTGAACCTGGTCGCCGCCGAACTCGACGACGCTGTCTCGGCGTTCGTGCTCTTGCCGAGTGACGACAACCTGCGCCGCATGACTGGCCATTGGGCGCACGGTCAATTGATGATCCATAACGCTGGTCTGACGAGGACGCCATGTGCGACGAATGCAAGCCTGACGACCTCCTGATTCCGCAACTGCCCCAAGAGCGCCTCATCATCGGGTTCACCGGTCTCGCCGGTAGCGGCGATCAGCGCGCGACGCATCGGCAAGCTGCTGCGCGAGCACGAGGTCGACGTCCTGCCCGGCACGCCGTCGATGTACGCGGAGCTGTCGAAGCTGCCGACCGCGAAGAAGCTCGACGTCAAGTTACCGCGGTTCCTCGCCGCCGGTTCGCGCCTCGATCAGGCCGTCGCCGACGAGTTCAAGGAGAAGTACGGGATCAACATCCTGTCCTGCTACCACTCGACCGAGGCCGCGACGGTCACGCTCGAGGACAGCGGCAAGTACCCGACGACGGTCGGCAAGGTGGTCGAAGGCGTCGACCTCAAGATCACCGGCCCCGACGGGAAGCCGTCGACGACGAAGGAGGGCCTGATCTGGGTCAAGAGCAAGACGCTCTCGCCCAAGGCGATCGGGCCGTTCGACGAGGAGCGCGAGCCGCCGTCGCGCTCCTCGCGCCCGTCCGGCATGGTCGCGATCGGCGGCATCGACAAGGGTGGCTGGCTGCGCACCGGCGATCTCGGCAAGCTCGACAAGAACGGCCGCCTCGCGCTCACCGGCCGCGAGGATGACGTCGTCAAGGTCGACGGCAAGCGCGTCGCGCTCGGCGAGGTCGAGGGCTGCCTCGAGGCGTTCGCGAAGATCAAGGCGGCGCAGGCGACGATCGTCACCGATCCGATGGCGGGCGCGATGGTCGTCGCGCGCGTCGTCACCAAGCAGAAGTCGACGGCGGAAGAGATCATCGACCACTGCGCGCGCAACCTCGCGCCGTACAAGGTCCCGCGCCGCATCGAGTTCTGCGAGACGATCTAGCTAATTGATCACCACGAGCTCGCCGGCGTCGTGGCCGCAGAACCGTGCGTTGAGGTCGTACTTCGTCGCGCACACCGGACAGATGCGCGCGACCACGCCCGACGGCTCGCTCGTCTTGGCGCGGCTGCGCGGGCGCGTCGCGTTGTAGACGGGGAACGGCACCAGCTCGTTGCCGTCGTGTGGACAGCTGCGCAGCCCCGGCTCGTACGCGCGGCGGCACGCCATGCACACGAGCCCCGGGGATGGGGAACCTATACTTGACAGTGATTTTATTTATGGCCCTACTGTCAACACACATGCGCCAAGTCCCGTCTTTCTTTGGGGTAAGGAGTGCGGGGACGGCGCACGGGCTTTTGCTAAGCCTGAGGAAGCCCTTTCTAATCAACTCTTCCACTTGTCTCCTCAACTCAGCATGTTCGGTGGGGTTGAGACGGTAGTGGGGTAGGTTGGGGAGGGAGGCTCCTGGGACAAGATCAATGGCATGCTGGACATCCCTCATGGGAGGTAGCTGGTCGGGGAGTTCCTCGGGGAACACATCCTTGAATTCTTCTAGGAGGGGGTGGACTTCCACAGGGTGGGGGTTTGATGGTGTTGCCTCTCCAAGGCTAAGAACAACCGCACAGATGGGGTGTCCTTGGGCAATGTCCTCCTCCAATTCCTTCCTAGTGATGAGGTGGAGGCCTTTGGTAGGCCCAGCGGGAATTTTGGGGGAGGGTCTTTGGGAGGTTGGTGGTGTAGGTGAGGGCTGCTCCTTGGGGCTTTGGGAGGGAGTGGGTAGGATGCCCGTGGAGGGTGGATCCTTTCGGGGTGGGGAGGGATTGAGGCGGATGGTCTTCCCCTCGTGTTCAAAGGTGCAGGTATTGGTCTTCCCATGGATGGTGGCATCGACGTCATAGATCCAAGGTCTCCCTAGTAGGATGCTTCCTACGGCCATAGGTATGACATCGCACCATACTTCCCCTTGGTAAGATGAGAATGTGATGGGGATTAGGCAACATGTGTTGACGGGAAGGGAGTGGTTGTTTATCCATGAGACACGGTAGGGTTTGGGGTGGGGTGTTGTGGTAAGCCCGAGGAGCCTTACTGTGTCCGGGGATACGGCATTGACACAACTACCGTTGTCAAGGATGACCTTTCTAACATGCCCCCCTATTTTGATGAAAGTGTGGAAGAGGGAGGTCCTACGCCAATCCTCCTCCTGGGGCTGGGTAAGGGTGCACCGAATCACTCCGAGAGGGGAGGACTGGTGGTCAAACTCTAATCCCCCTCTCTCCTCCTCCTCCTCCTCTGGTTCTAGGGTTTGAGAACCCTCTCTCTGAAGCTCCTCCCCCAACCTCCGGTGCCGCCGCCGCCGTTCCCTTCACCGCCGATCCACCAGGATCATTCTATCTAGTTGCTGTCCTGGATGCTGTTTTGCTGAGCAGAGGTCTACTACGAGAATTTTCGGGATCAGGATCCAAGTCATCTGGATCTCAAATTTTCAGGGTAGGTTCCCCATCCCAAGGCCGAACTCCACCAAAAAACCCAGCCCCAAAATCTTTCTTTTTCGATTTTTGCCATTTTTCCCTTTCCAACCCTTTAATCCTGTCCACCACCCAGTCCATTTTCCAGAACGCCACCATCTTAATTTTAACCCCCCTTTAATCTCCTCCAACTCTAGTGAAATTTTTACTGGAGATTCCTCCCATCACGTCTCCCACCTCATAAAATTTTCAGCCCTTCTGAACCACACCACGATTTTATAAAATTCCTGCAACTCCCAAATCTCTGTCTGTCCACTGTCTTCCAGATCCGACCCCCGTCCACCATAAAAGCCTTAGAAAATCCAAATCGCCATATCTCTGGAATCTAAAAATACTGCCGGTTTCCTCACTTGAAACCCCACAACTTTCATGAAGAACCCACCCTCTGAATCGGCCGTCTACCCTGCGGTCAATGCCGGTTCTCAGACAATCACCATTCTGCCCTGAGAATTCTGGAACAGCCCAGCAGCAGTTCATAAATTCAGCTAAGGCCAGATCAGCTCAGATCCGGCCCGGATCTTTGGGCCTAGGTCGTATAGCTTCAAAAGATCTTTCCAACGCCACCGACGCCGCTTCGATCCGACCTCGGATCTGGTCGCAGCAGCATTTTTCGTCCGGTCGCGCGCTGCTGGACAGCAGAACCAGCTCGTGGCCGGCACCCGGCGACCGTCCCCGGAGCGACCGCCTCACCTTCCGCGAGGCCGACCAGCACCCCGCTGCCCCCGGGACCGCCCAGCCAGGGGCCATCGACGCTGCAGCATCCCTCCTCGTGTCGTTCACTGTAGCACTTCGTGCTGCTTTTGGACTTCGTGTTGTTTTTGCGTCTTTCGCAAACCTCGTGTCGTTTTCGTCCAACCTCGTGTCGTTCACTGTAGCACTTCGTGCTGCTTTTGGACTTCGTGTTGTTTTTGCGTCTTTCGCAACCTCGTGTTGTTTTTGCGTCTTTCGCAACCTCGTGTCGTTTTTGCGTCTCGTACACCTCGTGTCGTTCTTGTGTTTTCATAGCTCGTGTTGCTTTTGTTACAACATGATTGTTCCATCTTGTGTTTATGGATCTTATTGGATCTTGATTGGTCTGACCAAGCCCACTAGGATGGCAGATCATTAACATTAATCATCAATGGGCATTTAGTGGATCCAACAATCTCATTTAAGTATGCTACAGCATATGGATCCTAACGGACCCTTTGTGGATTTTCTTAAGTCTCACGACCTTGGCTGAGCTTGAAGTATCCATTTGACTCAGCCCAGAACCACCAGGGAACAGTCATATTCCAATCAAGCCCAATCCACGGACCCTCTCTAACCCAATTCCCAAAATGCACTTGCCTCCACAACTTACCCCAACGCTCAACAAGTCCCAAGCTATCACAACCCAATTGAAATGACAAGCATACACGTCAAACCCTAAAACCACCTAAGATGACACACCCTCCAAACCCCTAAGCTACTCACAATGAACCAAATGCCCACCAAACCCTGAGCCACCTAAAAATACCAAAATGATCTCCAAGTAGGGTACAAGTGAACATGCATTTTCAATGAGCAACTCGAGAAGAGACTCAATATAAACTTGATTTAATTCATTTCAGTAACTAAACGAGCCAAGCTGGAACAAACTTTTAGGCTTGATTAACAAACAAGTTGAGCTTGAACATAGAAATACTCTGCTTCTCTATGTTCGCGAACAAGCTCCATCAAGACTCAATAACTAATCATGTTCAACACTCCGGAACCAAACACATTGACATTCACCATCACTTTTTGAGAGATCATGTAGGCAAGGGGGATCAATGGGTGAAGCTCCTCCACAGGCAGACCAGACTCTCCTGTGGATGAAACTCTTCGCGGAGACGAAAGTAAGGAGGGCTCTCCGAGCTGCCGAACCTCTCGAACTCTCTCCTCCCCAAAAATGTCCAACCCTCCCTCACCTGAGACAGTTTGGAATGGGGTTTTGTATGTGGGGACTTTCCCTCCGTGAAAAATCATTCGAAAATAGATTACGTGTGAGGCTACGTGAATCTCGACCCCCCCTCCCCCTGAGTGGGCGCAATTTCGGAGGATGAGCCCGGAGTGGGCAGATCGTGGGGTTGACGGGAGGTTGACATGAGGTGGCTCATCCAAAGGAGTTGGGCGGCCAGGTCGATGGCCTTCTTGAGGGCCTGGGTGGCTAGCCTAGTGGCCTTCCAGGTGGGTGAAGGCGGCCAGCTGTTTGGCCTTCTAGGGACCTGGGTGGCCTGGTTAGTGGCCTTCCAGGGAGAGATGGGCGGCCATCGGGTTGGCCTTCTTGAGGACTGGGCGGTCAGGAGTCTGGCCATCTTGGGGTGTGGGCGGCCAGCTCTGTGGACACCTTGGGAAGGTTGGGCGGCCAGCTCTATGGCCTTCCAGGGATCAGTGGAAAATGCAGAGAATCATATATAGCACCTCAAAAAGTTCGCCTCAAGGGCTCACACCCCCCAACCCCTGACCTTACGAACAAGGGGGCGCTACCCCCCTACAACCCCCCGCCAACTTACCGGGAAGTTGGATCTGTGAAGGGACAGGGTGGAGCCTACCTAGACAAGGATGAGACCCCACACTCTCAATCAACTAAGAAAAAAGTGTCACTTCTATGGTGGCTAGACAAGGTCTGCGGGATGTCCAAAATTAGGAGTCTACACCGAGCAGGGTGCTGGGGAACCTTACCCCCGGGGTGGGAAACCCGTGCTAGGGGCAGGCTCGACTGAGACTCGGAGCTAAGAATCCAAGTTAGATGCTGACTTGGCTGGGGTTCGGGACTGGGGACCTGAGTAAGATGCTGAGAAGCTGAGAACCCGAGGGTGAGAGCCCGCGTCGGGTGCTGGCTTGACTGGAGCTCAGGGTGGGAGGCTCGAGCAAAGTGCTGAGGTGGCGGCCAAGACCCGGGGTGCAAGGCCCGCATTGAGGGTCGACCGACGCTGGACCCGGGGTTAGACGCTTGCCCGGGTAGCAGCTGATTTGGGACCCCCAAGGGACTGGCAGTGGAAGGCCCGAGCCTGACGCTCGGATGGGCTGCCAATGCTGGAGGCAGGCGTGGCGCATCTACCTTATTGACAGGTGCAGGTGCCGAGAGTAGCTGCGGAGCAGCCACGGGGACCACGTCCAAGAAGTATGGTGATCCAACAACTGGGGTGAAGCTGCCGAAAGTGATCGGTGTCGCCAAATAGTCCACATGTGCGTGGGTGGCAATGACGATGGGGCCATAAGTGACGGCCGCCATGGTTGCTGGAGCGTTGGATGCTGAGGAGGCGACAATCACTGACGGTCCCTGGGCGCAGTCCGGGGGTCAAAACGTGAACTGGGAGCTGTTGGGAAATGCGCGCGTGTAGGCCCCCTCTACCTCTCCTACAAGGATAGGAAAAAGGGCACCACGACTTCAGGGCTGGCACAGACTTCTCTTCAGTAGAAAGAAGAAAGGTGGGAGATGTCCCACTAGACGTGCCATCCTTTTTGTTGCATTTCTAGGGTCCGGTGACTGGGAAGAGGGAACGAATAAAGCGATAAAGAGAAACACAGGAGCTTGATACATCTCGGGTATCCCCCTTCGTAGCCGTATTCCTCTCAAGGTGGTACCAGGCACTCACCTTTTATGGAGAGTCGAGAGGGAATTAATGGCACAGGGGCTTTCCGGGACTAGGGTACCTAAGCCGGGGTGCGAGCGTGCCAGTCAATTTCTTGACAACCACCCATGGAACCGAAGGTTGGCTGGGAAGCATCACCAGGATAACACATGTGGGCTCGGGAGATCGGGCGGTAGGTGGAGGGAAGGGAAGTTCCATAGGTGTGAGTGCAAGGTGATTGTGGGGAATCATGTACTGGACTTCTTTCCCCATCGACCATAAACAGTCGGTATTTATTTATATCGGATTGAATTTGAACACCTTTGTTCTGTTCTAGAGAGAAGTCTGTATATGTCCAAAGCCATGGATAGAGGGCCAGGGGCATCCCGCAACTATAAGGGTGCGTTCAACTGCGAGGTGTGATTCACTGGAGTTGGATGTACTGGACACCCATTGGGTGGTGCGAAGGAGGGCTGGGACCCAGATACAGGCACGGAGACGTGCATTCAAGTGGTAACATATTTCATGAGAGCCACGTGGGTTTTACAAATGGGCCGAGGAGGCCAAATTACAACTGGCGCAAGCTGCGGGATAATTTCGACACGTGGGTCGGTCCCCGGGTCAATGCATAATAAGGTGGATATCCACATGTTTTTACATAGGCTCTCTGCGAGGCGAGGGACTTGCTCGGTTTGCCAAGGGAGGATTAGACTGGATGACAGGGGGAAGACTAGTCGACGCCTGGAGGAGGGCCGGACGCGGCTCGGGATGAGCAGTCGGGTACGGATCCCTAGGGGCGAGTATCTCCATGTTGGGAAGTCAAGGCCGCTGGGAAGTCGAGGCCGGTCTCGGGAATATTACTTTTGGGCTAGGATCTGATTAGCATGAATCAGTGATCAGAGCTGTCAGCGGCCAACTCAGGACGAGCGATAGGCACGTGGCCCCGTGATGGAGGTAGGTGCGGCATCATGGCCTACGTGTGGCCGTCGTAGGTTGTCATACGCGGATAGACCCGAGATGCGGGTGTTTTTGCCGTTGTCATAATGCCTTATATGTGATGGGGGAGGACTTGTGTGAGATGGCTAGACGTTGTATAAGGGAAGTGCGAGCGACATACCCTCGGTGTGTGTAAGCCAATCAACAAGCCAACTGTGCACACTTAGCTCCTTGCGTCCGTCCATGGTTGCCTGCGGGAGCCTGAGTGGTGTCCATATGCCTGCGTCTGTATGCATGCCCCTACCCCTTGACCTCCTAAGGGTTTTTTATAGGGGAATATGAAGGGTCAGGAGGGTTTAGGTAGACCAAGTTGAGGGCCAAACTTGGTCCGCGTAAACCTCTGCAAAAATTATTTTTTTTTGTTCACAAAGTGAGGGAGGGAGGGTTTTATAACAACTATTTATACATGCAGGAAGGTGGGCAAATTGCTTCACGCGAGAGGCTTCTCCACGTGAAGGCTTTCAATGCAAGTTGCCTTCATCACGTGGGCGTTGGCAGCATGTATCAAGTTGGTTGAAGGCTGGGCTTCTTCGCGAACCGGCTAGGCAAGGTGGCTTCAACGCCATGCATGGCAGGTCGGCCATTGGGAATGAGTTGGCAGGAAGACCACACGCTTCACACGTCCAGCTTCTCCACGGCACCAAGCAGCGGGACAAGCGTGGCCGTGGCGTGCGAACGGCAGAAAGAGATGAAGGCAGCGGCTCTCCGACGTCGACACGGTTTGCATGCGGCTAAGGCAAGGCTCCACATGCAGGGCTCCAATGCTGGCACGGTCGCTCATGCAAGGAGCGGCCGGTCCACACGCGGGCCTTCACCCAGGTGCCCATGGGCTCCACGCGAGCAGGCACGCACCAGACTTCTCCATGCAACAGGCGACGTCCGCTGGCCAAGGCAGCCAACCAAGGCCAAGGCTCTTCGACGCACGCGGAAGCCCAGCTTCAAGTCGCGGGCCATGCAGGTTTCGCGAACGGGGCGGCCAGGGCGGTTTTCTCACGTGGGCGAACGGGGCGGCAGCGACAGCTTCAGGCGTAGGACAGCAAGCTTCCACCCGGCGGAGGCGTGCGACCACTCCACGCACGCGGGCCACCCTCCCCACATCCACGCGCGCGAACCATGCGGCTCGGTCCTGCACGCAGGCAATCCACGCCACGGTCGACCATGCAGCACGCTCGCGGGCCATCATGCAAGGCTCCACATGCAGGACTCGGTCGGCCACTGCCCAAAGCTTGTTGGCCTCTTCTCCACGCGTCCACCGCTACATGCAACAGCCAGGAAGGCTAGCAGGCGACGTGGGCGAACGCAAATGGCAGGTCTTCAACGCGGGTCCACGAGCAGACTTCATCCTCAAGCAAAGCACAATCCTTTCCTTAACCGAAAAGCAAGGGATGCTATTTTCATACAGGAAGTAATGTATGGACCTTCCCCGGCGCGCCCATCAGCTCCCCGGCGCGACCCTTCCCGGCGCGCCATTTGGTGGCGCCGGGGGACCTTGCCCTATAAAAAAGGGAGAATAAAGAAAGAGAAGGGAGGATTTTTCTCAGGTAGAAGGGGGATTTTCAAAAAAAGGATTTTCTTGGAGGATTACGGGATTTTTCTTCGGGAGGAGAGAGGAGGTGCTTGGGGGAGAAGAATAGAGCAGGGGGGGTTTCTTCCTCTCCGTCTTCTCTCCATCGGCAACCCTTTGGCCAGAGCCTCTGAGAGCTCGAGCGACCAGCCCCAAGCAAGGCTTCCCCAGCCCCTATAGCTGCTGTTCGAAGCCACCGGCGTCGGAGAAGAAGCGCCATCCCCGTGCCTTAGGTGGGTCTCCGTGGGCCTGTGCCGATCGGATCCCCCCTTCCGTGTCTTCTCTGATCCCCCTCCACTCTGACGCGAATGTAAAGGGGGCGAGGGCGATGATACGAGCCCGTTTTCCCCCCCTCACCGTATCTGTCGTTTATCCCTTCCGCAGTCAATGTCATGGTGTCCGTGCGACAACGCCGGCACCCTAGTATGTAATATACACATGCGTTCAATTCACTGCTTATGGTATGAAAGTAACGTGAAAAGCGTCCATGGTTAGATCAGAATGTTGTTCATTGCGTTTTGATTATTCCCATATGCTGCACACCCTCTACGAGTCTCGATCCGGCGCCGTGCTACAGTGACGGCGCCGTAGACAATGGCTCTTCTTCTTCCCTGTACGTCTGTTCTCCCTTCTATGCCCTGCGAGTGTCTGCGAGACTCGATCCGGCGCCGTGCTACAGTAACGGCGCCGGATCAAGCTCGCATGCCCCCCTCTGTGCCCTGTTCTTCCCCAGAAGCCGAATGCTCTCCTGGGTTTTATGGGCTATAGTGACAACTTCCCCCTCTCCCTGGGATTGGATCTTTCCCACGAAGTATCCAAGGCTCCGCCGCCAGAAACATGGCACGCATGCCCCTGGCCAGTTTTGATTTGTTCCTTCTAGGGGGATGGGAAGGCCTTACGGTCCTCAGGGACCAAATGGCGGCCATGGGGCTCCCACGGCGGCGAGCTACGTCGTCGGGAGGACGGGATTTGAAACGGTTCCACAGTGGCCGTTCCATTATACCAAACGGTTTCCGTGAAAACCGTGCCATTCAACACGGCCTAGGGGTGGCCGTTTAAAACCTGCAAACCGACTTAACGACACGGTTCAAATAGAACCGTTCACTCACAGGACGGCCTGAGGCATGGCCGCTTAGAATATCAAACGATTTATTTATTTGAGACCATGTTCCAGAGAACGGCCCTCCTTTGGGCCGTTCAGAATATGTAGGGTCGGTTGTGGAACGGTCAGAAGTAGGTCCGTTTCACATAGGACGGTCCATTGTCGGACCGCGTTCGGACAGAGGTGAAAACGATGGGGCTAGAAAATGGTCTTACTTAAGACCGTCCCGTGCGAAGTGAGACGGAGGAGGAGACGATGGGGAGGGATCAGACGGTCTTCATTAAGACCGTCCCGTGGGCAGTGAGACAGAGGGAAAGACGATGGGGAACAGACGGTCTTCCTTAAGACCGTTGCATGGGTAGTGACTGAGGGGAAACGGGGAAGCAAACGGTCTCTCTTAAGACCGTTCTATGGGTAGTGAGACGGAGGGAAAGACGATGGGGAACAGACGGTCTTACTTCAGACCGTCCCGTGGGTGGTGAGACAGAGGGAAAGACGATGGGGAACAGACGGTCTTCCTTAAGACCGTTGCATGGGTAGTGACTGAGTGAAAACGGTCTTAACTTAGACCGTCCCATGGTGAGCAGGACGAAAAAAGAAGATGGCGTGGAATGGCAGGCGGTCCCATTTAGACCGTTTCATGACAGGGCGGTTCTCTACGAGCCGTTTGGATGCCAGAGTGTGAGATTTTTAGTTCTTTCTTGCTTACTTGAGATTTAAAATGAATGCAGGGGAAGCGGCGGACCAGGATTTCGTGGCTGCAGGTCCGGGCAGTGTATCTGGCACTGCCGGATTTTGATGGGCGAGCGGGGAAGTGTGGGTTCCCCGCACACTGCACCGATGTAGCTTGATCCCTGCTAAGAATTTACATGCACTACTCCTCACGCAGGAGGGGGATCTTGGGGTGGGGGTTAATATCCTTACAGCCAAAACTACCTCCACACAGGGAGAGGCCTTAAGCCGGCCAAGCGGGGAGGGGAAGAAAAGGAGAGAAGGCCATCACGATCACCGGTGTCGATTCTGTCCTCAATCTGGAACAGCAGATAGGCGACCGATGCTGGAATTGTTGGGACCACCCAGGATATCCGAATTGAGCAAAACCACCTCCTAATGCTTCCTGACTTGAAGGGGATGGCTCCAGAATTTTCAGTGATGCTCTGAGGGTCGGGAGTGACAGAAACAACAGCGGGAAGGGGACCTCTTGTCTGGCCACAGGTTGTGTCTGAATTGGAACAGTGAGATGCAGAAGTCACCGTGTGCTCGCCCAATCTCCGAATGGCACGAAACTAGCGGCGTCGTATCTATGGTTGAAGTAGCTTTCAGCAGGAGTTGACGAGGATGCAATCCGAGGCCGAGGGTCGTCGCTGTGCCCGAAAGAGTGGACACTAGTCAGAGCAGACTGTGGGAAGCAGACACGCGTAGTCGAGGGAGAAAATTGAGAACTTCCACCCCTAGGATGCAAATGAGGCTCTGTCTTCTGTTTCTAAAAGTTGATAGGGAGAAGAAAAACTTTGTAGAAGGGCGCAGGAGCTGGTTCCCCCGAGGTTCATCGTGGAAGAGCTTCTAAATAGGTTCTGGTCTTCAGTAGGGGCAGCACTGCGCAGTCGTGGGAGAACGGCCCTCCCAGGTAGCTCCCACCTTCGGTTGAAGCAAAACCACCTCGCCTGTGAAGTATACTGGGAGATCTTTCCGTCGATGGGTAATACACCTTCATATGTTGTCGGATGACACCGGAGAAGCTTCTACAAGTCGGGCCTTCTCTGCTGCCTGCAAGCTGTGACTGCAGGTTAAAGTGGACTGGGGGGAAAGGGGGTATATGGGGCTATGCTGGAGCGAGGTTGGTGATAAGGGACTACTTGGTCCCGATATTGTCCAAGACACAACGGACAAGATTCACATCATTCAAGAAAGGTTGAAAGTAGCTCAATCACGACAAAAGAGCTATGCCGACAACCGGAGGAGGGACCTCAAATTTCAAGTGGGGTTCATCTCTTCATCCTTGTGGCATTGTTAATCCTTGGTGGCGATCACGGTACATTTTCCTACTTATTCATCGCCCCCTTTTGTTCATACTTTCATGCCGATTCATGCTTGTTCATGTTCATGCATCATGCATATACTAGCATAGTTAGTTTGGGGCGGGGTGATACATAAACTATCAACACTCTTGACCTAAGTTCCTGAAAATTGGAGGGTAGGTAGATGATATAAAGGGGAACAAAAAGTTCTAAAGACACCATGTAAACTAACCTCGTTTAGGGCTTGTAATCTCCTGATCTTCACTGGACCGATGCACTGTTCCATGTGCGGCCTGCAGCGAGACAGCGACTTGCGGATGCTCTAACTCTTCAACGGCTAGGTCTTCTAGCACAAAATTTGTAGGGGAGTTAGATAAAACTAAGGAGATCAGAAAGTTCTAAAGAACCAACCTGAAATAATGTCTCCTTACCATCGAACAACGCGAGCCAAAGCAAGGGTTTGCGCAGGTCGAATCTGAGTTCTATTTATAGGGTTAGCTAGGGTTTGAGAGATTAGAATGACCTAGGAGTCCTATTTAGGAGTAGAACTAATCCCTAGAGAGTTCTAGAGAGTTATTCATGCCAAATAGCTTCGATCCATGGTGATTAGACGATGGAATTTCCAAGCTTCTCACGTTTCTCCACGACCCGTTCTCAGAACGTACTAGTGGTCGTCTCTGGACCGCCTGAAGGCACTAGCAGTCGTGCGATAGACCGTTTGTAGGCTTTTAATCTGAAATTTATAGAATTTCATATTTATCATCTAATTAGCCTATTCATCTCCTTTTTAAAATTTAAAATTAACCCTAATTATGTTTCTTTAATTGGGCAGGTGCCCGGCTGGTTGATCTGCGCTTCGGGCGGCAGGAGCAGGAAGTTGCGGCCGTCGCGATCGACCCTCAGCTTCAGGTCCGCGTCGTCCAGGACCTCCCGCACGATCTCCCAGCCGGTCGGGCCGTTGGACAGCGCCAGGACGTCTACCGCGTAGTCGACGACGGGCCGCGCGGTGTACGCGTTGGTCACCGTGCGCCGGCCCAGCACGACCTGGAGCACGCTGTCGATGTACGTCGACGCCCTCGAGGTGCTGTACCCCTCCCGGGCGTCCTGGAGCGCGACGATGTCGAACGGGCTGACGATCGCCCAGTCGGCCAGGAGCGCTTCGTCCGAGGCCAGGGAGACGGTCATGGTGAACGTGTCGTGGCTGACCTCCCGGACGTGCAGGTCCAGGCTCATCCGGTGCGGCACGGCCGGGCTGTCGGTCGTCAGCGGTGTCGCGAACTGGTCGGTGATGTCGGCGAGCGTCAGGCCGTCCCAGAGCGCGGAGAGGTCCGCGATCGTCTCGACGTCGGCGCCCTCGAGGTGCTCGTCGAGCTGGGCGAGCGTCTTGGACGCCCAGCCGACGTAGGTCCCGGTCAGCATGACCCGCGGCGGGGGTGTCAGGCGCGGGTCGAGCGCGGCCAGGACGTCGGCGTCGAACGGCACCATGACGGACGCGGCGATCGCCGGGATGTTCTGGTCGTCGATGCTGATGTTGCCCGCGGTGACCTCGAGCGTCTTGTCGGCGGCCCGGATGTCCCAGGTGAGGGTGCCGATCACGTCGGGACGACCTCTCGGAACTGGACGTCGACGGTCCAGTAGTCGACGCCCTCGACCTTCGTGACGGTGATCTGGCCGGCGACGATGAAGTGGAAGTCCTGGCCGGCCTCCGGCGCCTCGAAGTGGTGCCGGTTGCCGGACGACAGGGTCGCCTGGGCGGTCTCCGCGGCCGCGCCGGAGTCGAACAGCAGCGACAGGGTGCCGGCGCGCGACTGGGCCGGCCGGAGGAAGACGGTCGGGTAGACCGGGGCGTCGGCCGGAACATCTCAGGGCACTGGGACACGAGACCATTGCTACACTTGTGGTGGAGTTGGCCACTTTGCCAGCAAGTGTTCCACCCGGGGAACACTTGTTATTGCCAACACGTCGGCCTGTGACCCCACCCCTGAGTTGGTACCAGTCAGTTATCAGTCGGACCAGGAATTTGCTAAGGAATTCTTTGATGAGTTATTGGAGGGTGAGCATGTTGACATCCCTGGGACCTCGTATCAGGAGGATGTGCAGTTGGGTATAGTCAGGTGCATCTTGGCCCAGCCTCAGGTAAGTGATGACTGGCGCCGTACCACCATCTTCCACAAATTTTGTAGGCTGGAAGGGAAAGCCTGCAAGGTGATTATAGATAGTGGGAGCTGCATCAACCCTATCTCCACAGGCACCGTCAAGCACCTTGCTTTGACACCCGTGGATCACCCTGCACCCTATAGAGTTTCTTCGGTGGCTTCCACTTCCATCTCGGTCAGACTGCGGTGTCTAGTGCCACTGCAGTTCCAAGCGTACCATGATGCGATCTGGTGTAATGTACTACCTATGGAGGTGGGTAGTATTATCCTTGGTAGGCCTTGACTATTCGATCAGGATGCCACCCTTTATGGCAAGTCGAACACTTGCACCTTCGACCATGGAGGCCACAAGATTACCCTCCACCCAGTCCAGCCAAAGGACCCACCTATCCGAGGACTAGTTGGCCCCAGTACGATGACCTCTCCTGGTCAGGGGAAGGTCGTTCCACCCACTTTGTCCTCGGCACGGGCTACCACCCCTTTGACTGCTCCTAGCATAGTGGATCCTCCACCCAGGAGGTTGATGATGATCAGTCTGAGAGAGATGGAGCAGGAGGTGATCGGGGGTAACCCCATTCTAGCTGTTGTTGTCCGGGGCATAGAGGATGTCGCCCCTAGGTCCGAGGATGAGCATCCCCCTGAGATTGCCGCAATATTGCGGGAATTTTCCGATGTCTTCCCCGAAGACCTCCCTGGAGGCCTTCCACCTATGAGGGACATTCAGATGTATCAGTTTCTGGAGCTGACTCAGGGTGACATGTCAGTATTGCAATATCGTGATAAATTCATTGAGTTGGGCCGGTATGCACCGCATATTTTTACCGATGAGACTGTGAGGACTCAGTAGTTTTTGCGCGGACTGAGAGCAGAGTTGAGCCTACCGATGTTCGCGACACGTGTTGCTGAGCTGGATGCCACTTATCAAGCCGCTATCGCATTGGAGTTGGAGTTGGCGAGGACTCGAGGTTTCGCTCAGACTGGGATGGTGTCGTTGGCCGTGCCACATCAGTCGCCCCACCAGTCATCTGCTTCAGGAATTTGTCTCGCCTTCTCTCCTACCGATAGTGCTTCCGTTTAGCAATCTCAGGGCAGAGGTTTCCGTCATAAGAAAAAGAGGAAGAGGTTTGATCAGTCATCATTTTCGGAGCTGAGTCAGCATTCTGGTTCGTTCGTTCGGTCGCGTCCAGATTTTGTTACGTTTTAGCTGAGGTTGTGTTCCAGATGTGGTGGCAGTCATCCCAGTGTGTTGTGCTCTCTGTCGATTGTGTGTTATCGTTGCGATTAGCCGGGGCACATTTCCCGTAACTATCCGTTGAGGCAGCAGGCAGTGCAGTTCTCGCAGACTACGCAGTCGCAGCAGCCGCAGTTCCATCTTCTGCCGTCGCCTCAGCCATCTCAACCGGTTTAACTGTTTTAACCGCCTATTCCTGTTCCTTCTCAGCAGTCGTCTGTCGCTACTCGTCCGTCGAGAGCCAGAGTTACACATATCACTCGTGCAGAGGCGTTGGCGTCTAATCTAATCGAAGGTACGATTTTCATTTATGATCGCACAGCGCATGTGCTTTTCGATTCTGGTGCGACGTATTCATTTATCTCTGAAGATTTTATTGCCCATATCGAGAGACCAGTGAATGAAATTTCATGTGATATGCTCGTGGAGTTGTTGTCTAGTGATTTTATGTCTACTCCTATGTGCTTGGAAAATTCTCCGGTTGTGGCCAGTGGTCGGAAACTGCCTGCGAGGCTTTTTGCACCCGCACGCCGCGGCGGTGTCGCTTAACCTGAAATTGAAATGGTTACAGCACTACACCTCTCGCAGGAGGGGGGATCTTGGGGTGGGGGTTATGTGTTTACAATCAAAATACTACCTCCATGCAGGGAGGGGCCTTCAGCCGGCCAAGCGGGGGAGGAGATGGAGCTTGAAAATGAAGTTGTCGGGCTCCTTGTCGGTGCTGTCCGATTTTGGAATCGTAGGACCATCGAATGAAGAATATGCCGCCACGGACACTCCCGAACTCCAAATGGGCCAAGACTAGAGCCAAAACGCTCCTATCTGACCCAGGAAGAAGCTTTAATTTTCTAGAATAGCCTTGATATGGTCGCTGGCTGGTACCGGTCTTGGAGTAAGGTCAGACAGCACTGGTACGGACTGCTCTCAGGGTGTTGCTACTGGAAGACGGAGGCACCACGGATTGTCCCAAACTCGGATGGAGGTGAGTCTGGTACTGAAACGACCGTGGACGAGTCTTATTTCAGATGAGACTGACGGTAGCTTCTGAAGATGTCAGGGACGTTCGTGCTGTCTAGAAAGGTGGAGGTGGGTCCGAGTAGGAACAGCAAAATCAACCTGGCGCGACTTTGGGAGAAAATTCATAACTTCTGGTGCCCGGATCCGATTGTCGTTCTGCTTCTTGGGGATGAAAAAGGACTGGGAGAAGTTACTCTCAGCCAAGTTTCACATCCCGATCTACTCAGGAGTGACCGTGGTGGACATTTTACTGGGGCTCTAGTTCATTACCTGGGGACTCTTGCGCAGTCGGGGGAGATTCACTCTCACGGGCTGATCCGAGCTCGGATGAAGATGAAACCACCTTGATTGGAAATCCCTCTGGACGACCTTTCCAGTGATGTATGGTTTTCCACCAGCAAAGTTGAGGAAGGGCCGGAGAAGCTTCAGTTTCCATGACCCTATTTTTTGCCTGCGAACTGCCACTGAAGCTGAAGCCTTGTGTTGACCAATGGAGCAAGAGGGGGAGGCTGCAAGGCAAGGGAACAAATTGAGTGCTTGAGAGAGCTAGGCTCCTGGGCTAGAAGCCCATCTTGAGTGTTGATGGTGCTGCGGCCCAAGACAGAATGCCAGTCTTGGGTATTGATGAAACTGGAATCCGAGGCTGGTGGCCCGTCTCTGGTGTTGATGTAGCTCAAACCTAGGGTTGGCAGTCCATCCTGGGTGTTGCTGGAGCTGAGACATAGGGCTAAGAGCTTGTCTTGGGTGTTCCTGGAGCTGAGACCTAGGGCTGGGAAGCCCGTCTTGGGTGTTGAGGTGGCCATATCACGAAGAGGAAAACCTGTGCTGGGAGTTGGCGTTACCAGACTGAAGGGGTAAAGACCCCATAGTAGAGCTGGGAGGCCAGGGGCCCAATGCAGAGAATCTGCATCGGGGACTGACCTTGATGAGCCCCGGGGTTGTGTACCCGAGCCACATGCTGGGGAGCCTTGAACTCGGGGTTAAAAGCTCGTATTGAGTGTTGGCTCATCCAAGACTCAGGTCGAGAGGCCCGAATATCATGCTGGGAGGCCTTGACCTCGGGGTGGGAAACCTATGTTGGGGGTAGGCCTAGCTGAGACTTGGAGCTGAGAGCCCGAGTGAGACGTAGAGGAGCTAGGAACCTCAGGGTCGATGACCGCAAGGGTCTCTATTGCTGGAGGAGCAGAGGGGCCAGCTGCCTGCATGGCCAGTCGCCGAACTGGGCTACTCGTCGACTATGATAATGGTGCCCGAGGATCAAGGTGAGCCGAATGTCGAGGCAACGTTGTTGAACATGATTGGCATTCCCAACCGTACATGCCTAGCATGGATGGCAATGATGATTAAACCATAGGTCACCATCGCCGTCAATTTGTTATTGCTATTGTGGGTGCAGGTTGGTCGCTTGATGATGACCGGTCACATGTTGCATCTTGGACAGGGGCCCTCCTCTTCATCTCTGATAAGAAAAGGAGAGGGCATTACGGCGCACACTTGGTGGGTGTGACTCTTCTTCGGCAGAAAGAAGAAAGGTAGGAGACGTCCCACCGGACGTACCAGTTTTTTTACGC
Source organism: Amorphophallus titanum (assembly GCA_024336825.1). Taxonomy (NCBI): domain Eukaryota; kingdom Viridiplantae; phylum Streptophyta; class Magnoliopsida; order Alismatales; family Araceae; genus Amorphophallus; species Amorphophallus titanum. Next base: position 172,147 of record JANBPO010008770.1, read on the forward strand.
GTGCAGGGGAAATTCCTATTTCTGGTTCCTTTTCACTTGCGGCGGGGATGTACACTCGCCTTTTACGGAAGGCCAAGATCGGTCGACTTGGCACGCGTGGATTCCATGGGTATTGAAAGGAGGGTGGAAAGAATGATAGGAACGCATTGGAGAGAGTGACATATGGTTGATCGTTCTGAAAGACTGAGACAGGGATGGCTGGATGGACTGCGGGTGTGCTAGTCAATTTCTCGAAGATCACTTATGGAACCAAATATTTAACTAGGGATGTGCCGCCAGGGCACGACACGTGAGCACATGTGTGTCACATGGAGGGAAGGAGGTTCCACAGTTACGAGTCCATAGGTGACTGCGGGGAGTCATGTACTGGACGTATTCCCCACCGACCACAAGTGATCGGTGTTTATTTTACATCCGACGGATCCCGAACACCTTTGTTTCTACTGTCGAAGAGAGAGTCAGGGACCCTGGGAGCCGCGACATTGGGAGGGCTCAATCCGTGCACTAGCGACAGGGCAACAACAATACAACATGGACAACTGGGGGCAGAGAGACTGGTTCCAGCGAGGAGGGGGATCCACTCCATGACTGGATTACATGACTTAGATGTTGTGAAAGGCATTTATATGGGGCGTGAGAGCTCGATCATAAGTGCTTGCAAGCCACAGGACCATTCCATCATTTGTGACGTTCCCCGGGTCATTGCATCATTGTGTGGGCAGTTCTGTATCCGTACACAGTGTCTGTCAGAGGACCTGTTACTCAATAGGATGCCAGTCGAGGGGCGTCATAATGTCTTCTCGTCATGCGATAATGTCGAGGTCGAGATAGAAGGGGTGCCGTAGGCACTGTTGTGCTGTAGTAGTTGGGCGTCGCCAAGGCCAAGGCGATCGAATGACGTAGGCATCGCTTGTCACTAGAGCGGTCGGGAGCTATTGAGACTGGAGCAGTTGGATGACGTAAGTATCGCCATGACTGGAGCGACCAAAAGTCGTTGAGCACGGAATTGTCGGGTGCTGTGGGCCCCAGTGGGACTGGAGTTATTGAGTGATTGGGCATCGCGGATCCCGATGTGATTGGAGTAGTTGGGGGTCGGGCACCGGGGGCGCCGCTGTGACTGAGGTAGCTGAGTAGTCGGGCGCAACGAGCTCCGATTTGGCCAACAGTCAAGTGCCAGGGGCACCATTGTGACTGAGGTTGTTGAGTGGTCAGGCGCCGGGGGCACCGTTGTAACTGAAGTGGCTGGCAGTCGGGTGCTAGGGGCACCATTGTGGCTGGACTGTTGAGTGATCGAGTGCCGGGGGCACCGTTGTGACTGAAGTGGCTGGCAGTCGGGTGCCGGGGTCACCGTTGTGGTGGGGCTGTTGAGTGATCAGGTGCTGGGGGCCCCGATGTGATCGGAGTGGCTGGCAATCGGGTGCTGGGGGCAACGTTGTGACTGAAGTAGATGGGCACCGTTAGACCTTGATGGTCGTGCTCAAGACCCGTTGATAGAGGCAGGGGCCTAGAGCTTCATCTTGCACTGGGACTTGTGAAGTATGCCCGTTGTCCAAGTAACAGCACTGAGGGCACGCTTATCGAGATGACACCAAAGTGGCACATGATCATCGAAGCGGGGAGCCATACTAGTGCCTCGATTGAGCCATGTGTGGTGGTACATGATCATTGAAGCAGAGACTAGGCAGGGTGCTCTCATCAAGCCACGTCTGTGTCGTACATGAATGTCGAAGTAGAGATCGGGCAGGGGGCCTCAATCAAGCAACGTTTGATGGTGCACGATCATTGAGGCAAGGACTGGGCCGGGCGCCTCTAAGAAGCAGTAGTAGAGGTCATGTGTGAACGTCGAGGTAGGACCGAGCAGGGTATTCCCATCGAGCAACGTCTCGGGGTGCATGATTATCGAGATAGGGCTCGGGCAGAGTGCTTCCACTAAGCGGCATCAGGGTCGTGCATGAATATCGAGGTAGGACTCGGGCAGAGTGCTTTCACCAAGCGATATTTGGGGTCGTGCACGATTGTCGAGACGACATACGTTCGTCAAACATGGAGTCGCCTTTTAGGAGGTCGGTGTTTGGGCTAGACGCCGTATGAGGGATGACCATGTGGCATGCCCTCGGCGTAAGCCGCAGCGTCGTTGGCCCCTGGCTGGGCGGTCCCGGGGGTGGCGGGGTGCTGGTCGGCCTCGCGGGAGGCGAGGCGGTCACTCCGGGGATGGTCGCCGGGTGCCGTCCACGAACCAGATCTGCTGTCCAGTAGCGCGCAATCGGACGAAAAATGTTGCTGCGACCAGCGCCGATGTCGGATCGATGCGAGATTGGTGGCGTTGGAAAGCCCTTTCAAAATGCTTCGTCCCCAAATGAGAGAAGTAATTTTGAATCTTCAGTGTTGGCCGTGACAGATTTTAGAAGCTGCTGTTCTGCTAGGAGGGGATTGTCAGGATAGAAAGTGGGGTTTCCTGAGAACAGGGGTTGACCGGTTGGTGCATGGCGGATCTGGGTGGAGGTGTCTTCATGAAAGTTTTATATCTGGATGTCAGGAGAATGGAGATATTTTTAGATCTGGAAATTATGGAGTTTTGGAATTTTGGTGGAATTTAGAGTGGACAGGGGTCGGGCCTGGAATACTGTGGACAGACAGAAAATTAGGATTTGCAGGAATTTCTAAAAATTGTAGAAAGATTCAAAACTTACAAAAAAATTATGGGACGTGGGATGGGTGGACAGAACCTCCAGTTTAAATTTCAGGTCATTTGGTGGAGGTTAGATGGGGCTAAGGGCTCGGATGGTGGTTTGCTGGACTGGGAACTGGGCAGTGGATAGATCTGACAAGGGGAAAATGAAAAACATGGGAAAAATTGAAATGGAGGGATTTTGGGGCTGGGTTTTTTTGTGGAGTTCGGTGTGGAAGTGGGGAACCTACCCTGAAAATCCCAGCTTCAGAAGATCAAGGGCCAGGGCACGAAAATTCCCGTGGCCAGCCTCTGCTCAGTAAAATCTGCACTGGGATAGCACCTCGGAAACACGAACACGGCGGCACGTCGGCGGCACGATCGGCGGCGGTGGCAGCTGTGATTGAAGGGAGGGAGATAGAAGAGATGATAGAAGGGGCCTAAGCCCTGGAATCAGAGGAGGAAGAAGAGAGGAGGAGAGAAATCCATGATTTATTAAGTTTACGCCTAGTTCTTGAGAAGACCTACCTTTTAATTGATGTGGGTGGATGAACTGTGATGATAAACCGATACTCTGTTCTGGACAGAGTCTTGACCGCAGGGAAGAAAGGAAGAAGAAGAAGGTGTTGATGCTGACTGTGCTTGGGAGGAAGAATCAACTGCTACGTTCGTTCCTGTAGGAAAAATAATTTAAGAACAGGGATGGGGGAAGAAACTTTACAATAAAAGAGAAGAATCGTTCTCTTACCGTGGCTTAATCTTGAGAAAACCTACCTGATTGGGTTGACGAACAAAAATAGATAATAGAAGGATGGTAGTAGCGACTCTTCAACAGCACTCTTACGGTAGAAGAAAATATAAGCAGCAGCTTCTCTAGTAGGATGATAGGATGAGGATGATGTACTGCAGAAAGAATATGACTTCTCTGCAACTGCCAGGAGATGTGTGCAACAGCAACACCAGAAGAAACGGCAGGCTCTCAGTCGTTCCTCAACCTTGTTACAGCCGCAACAGGGGTCACGTAGAGGAGAATAGAGGCCCGCTCGTGAGGAAGGGAAGGAGAAGTAGAAAGGAAGGAAGCACGGGCTTTCTTCTTCTCATTTGGTGGTGGGATACGAACAGCAGCAACCATGGCTTGCTCGACGAGGGTTTATTTATAGTTTTGAGACGTTAGAATCCTATTGGGAAGTAAATCTCCCTCTTTTTTTGAAATCCTAATGAGATTAATACCTACCGTATATAAATACTATAGTGACTCAATTCTCTTAATTGATGTCCTATTAGTATTAAGATTCCCTATTTAACCTTTTTGAAACATACCTTTTCCCAATTTACAGTTCGAACCGTTCACGTTATTAACATAAATTTAAAGAGTAACAATCTTTAGGGATTTTTATCTTTTTTATTTGATGGGATATGGTTATGAAATTTTATGGGTTTATATTTTTCATTTTCTCCTATTTTTTCATGTAATTAACTTTATAAAAATCCCTTAATATAAAAAGTGCATGGACAATTAACTCTAGGACCTAGATAATGGACTCAAATGAAGGGAAATTACATATGATAAGACTCAATAAAAGGGAAAATACATAAGCAAAAATAAAGATAACCATGAAGACCACATCGCCTAGGGGTCACGAGGTCGGAGACGCCTCGTGCCATAGGGAGTGCCGGGAGATGTCCTCATCAACAACCAATTGGGGAGTCGTGGCCATATCTTCTGCTTGAGGGGCTTTCTTATCGGGTAGTGGAGCACCAGATACGTGCTCGTCATGCTTGGAGGAGGTATAGGGTTTATTCGGCCTTTCCATCTTCGACTTGCTCTCAGATGCTGAGACGTATGCGCCGCCTGGTAAATTTTGATGTCCACAAATGCCCCCCACTCACTGGTGGCGCAAGCAAGGGACGAGTGCGCGAGGCCCACGGGTGTAGAGCTCGTTAATCTCGTATCTTCCATTCCCGAGCTAGCTGGTCCGGTGTAAATTCGCAGGAAAGCACTCAATCCTTCAGCAAAGGGTTGAGGGGACTTCTTCACCACGTTGGCATGCGGACCGAGATGTCAAGCTCGAGTGAGGAGGGTTTTAGTCATCGCTATAGGGTGGATACCGAAGCAAAGAAACAGAGTTAATGCATCGACCTGGGCAAAAGGACTAGGCCAACTGGGCAGGACCAATCCCCGAGTGGGAGCTGGTGTCTCGTGATGAATAGAGGGGGGGTTTATCCATCGACCTGGATGGGAGGTCCGGGTGGAAGTCTTGCAACAGAGGAGTCTTTTAATTCATCGACTTGAACGAAGAAGCCGAGTCGAGCAAAGGGGATCTTTTAGTTCATCGACTCAGACAGAAGGTCCGAGACAAGTGAGATGGTCTTTTAATTCATCGACTCGGACGGAAGGTCCGAGCCAAGCAAAGGGGGTCTTTTAATTCATCGACTCGGGCAGAAGGTCTGAGGCAAGCGAGATGGTCTTTTAATTCATCGACTCGAACGGAAGGTCCGAGCCAAGCAAAGATTTTTGTTCTTTAATGCACCGAACCACCTTAAAATCCATTGTTCCGTGGTGTGTTTGTGTGATTGATTCATTCTAGATGCATGCTTAGGCTCGAATCAATTTGAATCGATACATAACTAGTTCATCTTGCCAAGTAAATTATATTGTCATTCGATTAGCTAGTTCTATTCTGTTGCAACTTGTTTTAACTAGCTATAAAGAGGACTGCATTGCGAAAAGAGTGGTAGATCTATTCACCCCTCCCCTCTAGATCTGTCATCCACTAAATTAGAAGTGAATAAGGATAAATCGTTTATTTGTCATATTTTAAAAAATTAAAGTGACCGTTAGATTTTCATCGAGATAGATGAACGATCTAGATACCGACATCATGGGAAACCTCACTTGATGCCGGCGTCATTTGATCATTACTCATATTGTGCTGATCATCGAGCTCTACTGGAGACGAGGAAACAGTCGCTGATATTTGCAATCGGTAGTTATTACCTGCACTCGAAAACTAATTATAACTGCAAATGTATCGTTATTCCCCCCGGTATATATTACCCAGTTTCATGCTTCAAATTTGAAACAATGACGAATCCTTTCTGATGAAGAGGCCTTTGGATGCGTTAAACTTAGGAAAAGCATATTATCCAAGGGTTCCCAAACATGAGAGAGATTGCTTTCCTTTCCTTTGAACAAACATGAGATCGACATTCCAACCGGAGTGTCCCTCTCGTGCGGCTTTCAAAGTTGTAGAAATAATTAGGCCACTGGTTTAATTAATTGGTGCAACTGTGTACCTGGGGCGAAATCATTGCTTCGACCGACAAAAATATTACAGGTTGTTGTGGTGTCCCTGTAATGGTTTGTAGAAGGATCATAGCTAGGGAGACTCCCAACAACTTGAACCGGCGCCGATGGGTCGATTACGTAGTAGCTTGCACAGATAAGGCCGAACGAGGTCCCGCTTCCTGGAGGAGGAAGGAGACACGTCGAGGAAGACGTCGGCCAAGCCCCGTCATCGGATCTTGCAGCTACAGGTCGTGGTCGAGTCTGCAAGCTGCCCAGCAGAGTTCCCTGCTGCCACAGCACCGGCCACCACTGCAGAACGGAGCTCCAGAGGGACCACCCTACATCACCGGAAAGCTCTTCCTGTTGGCTTCGTCCTCGAGGTGGTCGGGCCATCATCCGAGTTTGCGACTGTCCGGGAGGATCGATCTCGCCAGAGTGCGCAGCTGGAACCTGTGGGAAGATCTGAGCACCAGTACAGAGGCTGCTACGACCACACCCCTGCTCCCCTTGAGACGCCGTTTGGCCGGAGCGTCCTTCCACCAGTTCTCCCTTCAACCCCACCGACGGAGCTGCATTTGGAGGACGGGACCATTTGTTCTGAATTTTCCCGTCAGGGTGCGCAGGTCAGTCCTCAGAAACATAGTTCTGACACCCCTCTGTCCGATCCTCCTATCTCTCTGCTCCGACCACTCCCGGAGCCCTTCCTGGTCGAAGAACGAAGGCGACTCAGAGACGGACGATCTGGCTTTCGTCCCGCCCCAATCCAACTTCGGGAGCACTCGTACCAGCGCCGCCTTCCTGCTGTTGTGTCCTGGAGACCGAACCAGTCTGGACTGAGCCACCCGGTTCCGGAGTTTGCTGCGACCAGTGGCGACCTCAAGCTGCTCCCCAAAAATTCTGTGGGCTTCCAGAACCATCTAGGGACGTTTTGGCACTGGTCCCGCCATCATCCGAGCTCACGCCAGTCCGTGGCGCCGTCGACAGTGACTGGTGGTCGGCTCGTTCCTGCAATCAGCAGATTCGACCGAGTCCCACCTTCGGCAACCTCATTGCTTTCTTCCCCCTCCCCGCCTGGCCGGCTTACAGCCCCTCCCTGTGTGGAGGTAGTATTTTGTTGTAACCCTTAATTCCCATCCCCTAGTCCAACCCCCCCTGTGTGGGGAGTAGTGGTTGTAATACTCTTAAGGGAAGCGGCAACGACACAGTGTGCGGGGAACCACACTTCCCCGCTCGCCCATCGTCTCCGAACGGGGTTGGTTTCTTCAAACCAACCAGGTGAGCCTCTACCCTTGCAATTACAACACTACTCCCCACACAGGGGGGTTGAACAAGGGGACGGGAAATTAAACTTACAACACAATACTACCTCCGCACAGGGAGGGGCGGTAAGCCGGCCAGGCGGGGAGGGGACGAAAGCAAGAAAGGTTGTCGGGGCGACGCTTGGCCGAGTCTGCCGGTTGCTGGAATGGGCTGACCACCTGTCGATGTCGGGGGCGCCACGGATGGTGGCGAACTCGGATGACGGCGAGACCAGTGGCAAAACGCTCCCAACAGGTTCTGGAAGCCCTCTGATTTTTCGGACAGCAGCACAAAGTCGCCTCTGGTCGCAGCAGGTTCCGGAGTCAAGGGCTTCTGTTTGGGCTGATTCTGTTCCTAGGTTGGAGCGGCTGGAAGATGAAGTTGGTACAGAGGCTCCCAGAGACGGATTAGGGCGGGACCAGAACAAAATCGTCCGTCTCTGAGTCTCCTTCGATCCTCGACCAAGAAGGGCGCAAGGCGATGTCGGGGCCGAGAGATAGGGGCTCGGAGCAGAGAGGTGTCCAGAAAGTTTTTTGGAAGACTGACCTGCGCGCCTCGGCGGTAAAATCTTGAACAATTCCTCCCGGGCTCCGAATGGGATTCCGCCAAAGGGGTTGGGTGGAGAAGAGGCTGGAGGAGGTTCCAGCCAAGTTTCGTCCCAAGTGGAGTAGAGGTGATGTTGCAGTAGCCTTTGCACTGGCGCTCAGGTTGCTCCACAGGTTCCAGTTACGCAGTCCGGCGAGATTGAGCCTCCTGGACGGTGGCGAAGTAGGATGGCGACGAAACCAACTTGAGGGCGAAGCTGACAGGCAGAGCTTTCTGTCGATGTAGGATAGCCCCTCTGAAACTTCGTTCTTCAGTGGTGGACGTGACTGAGACCGCCGGTGCACTTCTGGGTAGCAACAGGGCGCAGCAACTTGAGAGGGAACGGGGGAGAAATGAGGTGTTTTAGGGGTGGGGCTCCTTGGATCTTTGGTGGGGTGGATGGAGAGGTGGGATGGAGGTGGCTGGAGAGTGAGCCTGGCTGATCGCATCGATAGCATACAACCGGCAGGGAACACGGTACACCCGGATGACTGCCACCACATCTCGAACATGACCTCGGCTGAGAAACAACAGAATCTGTACGCGGTCGAACATACGAACCTGACTGCTGACTCTGCTCAGAAAATGACGGCTGATCGAATCTCTTCCTCTTCTTTTTATGATGAAAACCACTGCCTTGAGATTGCTGGAAAGGAGCACTACCGGTCGGAGAAAAAGTGGGAGAAACTACTGAAGCAAATGACTGGTGAGGCGGCTGATGTGGCACGACTGACGACACCATCCCAGTCTGAGCAAAACCACGAGTCCTCGCCAACTCTAACTCCAAAGCGACAGTGACTTGATAAGTGGCATCCAGCTCCGCAACACATGTAGCGAACAACGATAGGCTCAATTCTTCTCTGAGTCCGCGCAAGAACGGTTAAGTCCTCACAGTCTCATCGGCAAAAATATGCAGTGTATATCGGCCCAATTCAATGAATTTATCACGATATTGCAATACCAACATGTCACCCTGAGTCAGCTCCAGAAACTGATACATCTTAGCTATCTTCAGGCAGGCAGGAGTATAAGCATGCTCGAATGTAGTGACGAACTCTGCCCAAGTGATCTGTTTAAGCGGACGAGATCGGAATGCAATTTCCCATTCTGAAGTCCACCATGTGCGAGCAGTACCATGAAGTTGAAAGGAGGCCAACATAACATGCTCATCCTCGGCGCACTCCATGCATTGGAAAACACACTTGGTAGCATCCAACCATTCTCTCCGTGCCTCGGGATCAGACTGACCCTCAAAAGTCGGTGGATTGAATAGTAGGAATTCTTTCAATGCCCGTCCACAACTACCGGGTAACTCCACAGGCTGATCAGGGACTGGTGCTGCCTGTGCAGGAACCGGTACAGCAGGAGCGGCTGAATCACTAGCCTCATTCCGAGGAACTGGAGTTCTGCGCCTTCGAGGTGGCATCTCGAATCTATGGAGACACGATAGCGGAAAACATGACTGAGGGGAAAACCAGTCAGAGGCCTAACCTAGGACGCATGGTCAGTGTGTGCACACGTGGTTGGGGGCAGTTGGACCCACGCTGACGAGCGCGACCCCAGTAAGTTCTTGTTCAGTGGTTACTTGTACGGTGTCTCAGTTTTCGCCTGGGGCGATGCAGGGAGACACCTGAGGCGCGGTCTAAGACGTCAGTGGATGCATCCGACCTTGCTTCTAGTGGATAGGTACTCTTGTCACGTACGTCGTGACTCTCTTGTTTTCGGGTTCCGTTTCCCATCTGCGAGACGTGACTTCTGGACCGTTCCAGCGTGTTTTCCTGAGATGGTGGCCAGAGGTGCTTGGTAGGGATCACCGAGGCCTCGCCGAGCCAGTGTAGGGCTATGTGATCCCAGTTGGTCGTGCCTATGTGGGCAGACTTTGGCGACAGGGTTGCCATGAGTGTTTCCTCGGTAGGCCTGGTGTTAGAGTGGTCGGGTTCCCGATTGTGAGATCGAGATTTTCCCTTTTGTTGCCGGTAGGAGTAGTCTTACTGCCGTGAGTTATTGGCTTCCGCGGTTTAGTACGGCTGTCCCCTTCGTCATCGTTGTACTCATCCTGTCGTTGTTGTTGCTTAGCTAGCGTAGCTTCCAAGGCAACACAGGGGCGGCGTCGATGCAGGCGGCACGGCGTCAGCGCAGGCAGCATATGCTTCCACGCAGGTGTTCCATGCAGGCGGCGTCGACGCAGGCGGCGTCGACGCAGATGGCTTCCAACAGGGAGGCGGATGCGTTGACGCAAGCAGCGACGTAGGTGCCACGGCATCGACGCAGGGTCCACGCTGCCGTCTTCCATGCAGGCGACGTCGACGCAGGAAGGTGGCTTCCACTAGGGGGGGCGGATGCGTCGACGCAGGCTGCCTATTGGCGGGTGCGTCGACGCAGGTGGCTTCCAACTGGGGTGTTCTTCTTTCTTTTGCTCTTTCTTCAGGGGTATACCCCGAGGTTTATGTACATGATCTATTCATTATTAATAAAAAGTAGGGCGAAACTTAGAGGCTATGTCATGAGTCAATTAGTTATCTCTGTGCTCTATGTTCAAATGAAAATATGTTGATATACCAAAAAAAAAACTCAGTACTGGCAAAAAGGTTGACTGTTTCGAGTAACCAGGGATTCTAGTGTCTGAGAAACATGTTTCCTTGAGTAAAAAGGGACAGTCATACTAGATTGTTCAAAAAAAAGGAAAAATATTTGGGTGTATTGGCTGACCCTGGAGAGTCACCTAGTAGCTGTGTATCTTGGGCTAATTTCTTAATTCGACAATTTGTTTATTTGGTTTTTGCTTGTTGAAATGTTTAGTAGGACTTATGGTGTTTTCTCTAGGCTTAGTACAATCCTCGTTCTGTTCCCCTTTCTCTGTTGATTGAATATTTAGGGTCATTTTTGAAGAATTATAGGATTGTTAAAAGCGATGTATGTCAGGGGTTATAAAGATAAATTTCGGTCGGCTTGCATAAGAGGGAGGGCAGTTTGGGAATATCGGTGTTACGGCTTTTAGGGTAAATAAGGTCTTGGCATATATTTAACTTTCTCCTCTAGCCTGCCTTTACCCTTTTCTTTTTAACCTAAACCGTGACGTTCCACTTTCTCCTTCGTGTCTTCCCTCTCCGAGCTCTCCCCAAGCTCTTCTCGCACTCCAGTGTCGTCCCCTGCTTCTCCATCTCTTCCCGTTCCTTTTCCCTTCGAAACTCCTCCAAACATGTCTGGTCAAAAGGAGCAGCAGGAACTTCCTCAGGCTGGTGACGTGCAGCCCGTACCTTCCACCGTAGTCTTTGCTGAGAAGAAGAGGAAGGGGAAAGAAAAAGTTGGAGAGGCATCCTCCAAGCGTCATCGGTCTCATGTTTCTGTATCAGCTGAAGAACCGCTTTCGTTACAAGGTACTGAGACTCTTCAGACTCCACAGCCCGTCATTTTTCTGGAAGGAGGAAAAGTTATTCCCCCGAGAGTCATGGAATTTCATGATGATGTTTTGGTTTCAAGCTTTCCTGAGATGATAGAGCTGTTTAAGTATGGGACAGCCTCATTGATCTAATGAGGACCCAGGCGGCCAGGGAGGAGAGGTCACGACTCCCCCGGGAGAGCCCCCACTGTGGAGATGCTTTCCTACAAATCGTAGGGTGCCGTTTCTCCATCTGGGGGCGGCGGCTCATCCGCAACCGGTCAGGAGGGCCATCACACGCCCCCCCTAGAGCAAGAAGCCTCCTCCACCTCGAGGAGCGAGAAATCTAGAGAGCATCAGTTGTTCCCGGAGACCGATGCCTCTGAGGGGCACTGGGGCAGCCTGCAGGAGCGCCCCCACAGCCCCTCGGTCCAATGACAACCAGAGCTATCCCTCTGACTGTGAGACTTTGAGAGGCATTTCGTAGAGCAGGTGCGCACCCTTCATGCCCTACAGAAGACCTCTACTATGGAGGATGAGGAGCAGTCCCTGTTCTTCGACCATGTCTTGAAGGCTGAGATCTCTCATAGGATCTCACTTCCAACCTTCAAGTCATACGACGGCCAGGGAGACCCGGTCGACCACTATGATAGCTTTGATGCCCACATGACCCTACATGGGGCATCCGACGCCATCAAGTGCCGAGCGTTCGCGACCACCCTGGTCCTGGGCACTCAGGCTTGGTTCCAAGCCCTCGCCCCCGGCAGCATCCATGAATTCTGACAGTTCAGGCGAGTGTTCAAGGAAAGCTTTGCCGGTAGCGGTCCTCGCCGATCAGTAGCAGGACTGTTGGCCCTCAAACAGGAATAGGGGGAGAGGCTCCAGGTCTACATCAACTGATTTAAATTGGAGGCCCTGCGTATCCCCCGCCTAGATATTGCCTCAGCCATCACCGCACTAACTGGAGGCACCCGCGATGAGAACCTTTGGCAAGAGCTGGTCCTTCATCCTCCTACCTCCCTCACCGAGCGCCTCATCCACCAGGGGCACTTATCTCGGTACGTGTCCTAGCACAAGAAGGACGCCGCTGCCCCCGAGGAGATTGATTATCTCCCCCACGGAGTTCACATCAACGTCATCACTGGCGGCACGGCATCAAGTGGAGACAGCAGTCGAGGAAGGAAGCGTCACACCGAGCGGGTGAGTCGGGCCTCTGAGCCCCCCAAAACCCCACAGGCGAGCGAGCAGCAGGCCTTGGTATTTTTCGACCAAGACCTGGAAGGATTAAGCACCCCTATACGGCGACGCCCTAGTTGTATCAGCTACAATAAACCATTGTAACGTAGATAGGATCTTATTTGACAATGGTAGTGCCCCTGATGTACTTTCTTATGATTGTTTCCACAAGATGGGTGAGAATCCATCTAGACTCCACCCGATTCGAACCCCCCTCAGTGGGTTCACCGGCCGGGCAACCTATCCTGAGGGAGCCCTGAGCCTGCCAGTCACCAATGGCACCCCACCCAAAACTATTACGTTTATGGTGGACTTCATCATGATTAAGGGAATGATGACTTATAATGCCATCTTCAGCCGAGGCCTCCTCAACCGAACGAAGGTGGTGCCCTCCACCTATCACCAAAAAATGAAGTTCCCCACCAAAAATGGCGTGGGGGAAGTCCGAGGTAACTAGGCAAGGGCCAGAAGGTGCTACATAATCTCGGTTGAAGCCATAAGGCTGGAAGGGAAAAATAAAGGGATTAAGGGAACCGAGGAAGGACCGGCAACATCTGAGCCTGGTGGCGAGTTGTTAACAGTCTTCCTAAAAGGTGACCCGACCCTAGGAGTCAAGATAGGAACCGACCTACCATCTGATATTCAGAAATAATATAAAAATTTTCTTGCTAAGTATATCCAAGTCCTCACATGGTCTGATGAACAACTTCACAGAATCCCTGGGGAGATTGTGATGCACAAGCTCAACCTCGACCCGAAAGTGAAGCCTGTCCAACAGCGTAGGAGAAAACACGCCCCATAGAAACAGACGATCATCAAAGAGCAAATCACCAAGGGGAAAGAGACCGGCCTGCTCCGTCTGGTCCTTTACCCGACATGGCTCGCCAATGTCATTCTTGTGCCCAAAGCTTCGAGAAAGTGGCGAATGTGCATGGACTTCACTGACCTTAACAAGGCCCCTCCAAAGGACTATTATCCGCTGCTGAGCATCAACCAGCTTGTCGACTCAACCTCTGGCAACGAGCTACTCAATTTTCTGGATGCCTAATTAGGCTACCATCAGATCAGGATGGACCTAGAGGATATTGAGAAGACCGCCTTCATCACCGACTTTGGCATACACTGCTACACTCAGATGCTGTTTGGGTTAAAGAACGTCGGGGTGACATATCGAAGGCTGGTCAACCACATCTTCGAGGGACAACTCGATCAGAATGTCAAGGCCTACATCGATGACATGCTTGTCAAAACGCTAAGGGTTGAAGATCATTTCGCTGACCTAGCTAAGACGTTCGACACCCTCCTGAAGTACAACATGAAGCTCAACCCCGTCAAATGCGCCTTTGGAGTTTGGTTCGGGAAATTCCTGGGTTTCTTGGTAACTCAACGTGGGATCGAGGCCAACCTCGATAAGGTTCAGGCCATCCTGAACATTCGGCCACCCACCTGGATCAAGGACATCCAACGCCTTACAGGGCGCATTGCTGCGCTCAACCGTTTCCTATCCCGGGTGGCCAAATAGTGCCTACCCTTCTTCAAATGGTTGAGGGGGCCCAAAATGGCATCTGTCACATTTGCTTGGGATGAGGAATGTCAGAAGGTCTTTAAGGAGCTCAAGGAATTCCTAGCGTCACCCCCAGTGCTATCAAAATCGGTCCCGGGCGAAGCGTTAGACCTTTATCTCTCGGTGACTTCCTCCACCGTAAACCCAGTTTTAGTTTAGAATGATGCGGGAGTCGAGAGGTCGATATACTACACCAACAAGGTACCCAGCAACCGAGAAACTCATGCTAGCATTGGTAACCTCGGCCAAGCGTCCCTGACCTTATTTCCAAGGGCTCTCCATCATCGTGCATACCGGTGAACCCCTGAAGAAAATCCTCTCTCATCCCAAAGCCTCGGGGCGCCTCATCAAGTGGGCCATCATGCTCGGGGCCTACGATATCTCTGTTGACTATTTGCATCTCTCTCTGTGGTTTTGTTGATGACAAACACTATGACTCATTGGTGCATGTTGTCATTTGTGTTGAGTATGCGTGCTGCATTGCATTCATATGTGTTGATATTGCAGAATTCTCCGGTCACTAGATCCGGTCGGGGGCTGGCTGCAAGCAGGGCCCTGGGTTTCTGGTTCAGTGAGTAGAGGTACTCAGCAACAGGAATAAGAGGCCGCCACGAGTGCTGTCAGACTTGGATTTGAGCAAGGCCAGAGTCGTTGGAGCCGACGTCGAGTCCTCTTCGAAATGGCACTAGTGGGAATGCTGGCAGTGATTGGAGATGACCGGAGCAGCCAGAAAGGTGGGTGAGGGTCTGTTCAGTCCAGGAACTGTCAGAACAGAGCACCTGAGGGAGAAAAGTAGGAAAATGCTCTTCCGGATGCCGAACGGGATGTTGCTTTTTGCTGATGGAAGAAGACTTGTTTTAGAAGTTCTCGGGCAAGTGGCACCTCCAGAAGCTGAGGGATGTGGCTGTGGGAGCTCCTGGAAGTTGCTTTAGGTTGCTGGTCAGGATGACGCCTGATTTTTTCAGAATTCTTCTGTCGCTGGATCCGGTCGGGGGCTGACTGCATGCAGGGCCATGGGTGTCTAGTTCAGTCAGCAGAGGTACTCAGCAGTAGTAAGAAGAGGCCGCCACGAGCGCTGCCAGACTTGGATTTGAGCGAGGCTGGAGTCGTTGGATCCTTCGTCGAGTCCTCTTCGAAATGGCACTGGTGGGAATGCCAGCGGTGATTGGAGATGACTGGAGCAGCCAGAAAGGTGGGCGGGGGTCTGTTCAGTCCAGGAATAGTCAGAACAGAGCACCTGAGAGAGAAAATTAAGGAAACGCTCTTCCGGATGCCGAACTGGACGTCGCCTTTTGTTGATGGACGCTGACTGGTTGTAGTAGCTCTCGGCCAAGCGGCGCCTTCAGAAGATATGGGATGTGACCGTGGGAGCTCCAGCAAGTTGCCTCAGGTCACTAGTAGGTCCTGATCTGTGCAGTACAATAGCAATTGGATGTAGATGCCACGACTGCTCCCGAAGTCCAATTGAGACGGGACCAAGTCGAGGATGTCCGTGGACGAGTCTTCTTCGAGCAGCAATCAGGGGGGGACCAGCCCTCACATCCTCCACTCGGCATCGCCGAGTCACCCCGGGTTTTGGGTTGAGTGTCGGGTGAGTTGGCCGTCGATATCGGCCCGTTCGAGTTGCGAATTGTGCTTGTTTGCCTAAGTCCAAGATCGTGTCACATCACTACAGTTGCACCACCTAGTTCTGTGACCGCGAGGGGCTGCTCCTCCCTACTCTCAGTTAGAGGAAGGGCGGGAAATGGGGCTGGCTCAGGCACCGCTACTGAAGGCTCGGCCGCCTCTTCCGATAACGCCCCCTCCTCCCTACGAACAGTGAGGCTGGCGAGCGTCTCTTCCAGAAGTCGACCCTCCTCGGGTGTCATAAGCGGCCGAGGAGGTGGGAGAGGGACCATGAGCTTTAGCCCGCTCCCCGACTGCAGGAATGATACTAGATGCTCCACCTCCGTCATCGATAGCAGTCGCGGCTCCTCAGCTTCCGACGGGCCCGCTGTCCCCCTCCACTTGGCTACGGCCTTCCGGGCCTTGGTCGTGCGCGCTTCGGGGAGCCCCCTTTCCTCCTGAAACGCAGAAAATAAGGTTAGCCTTCCATCATTCGAGGTAGATTGCTCCGAGCCACGAGGAGATATAAGAGGAGGTCTCGGAGGCCCTGCCTTACCTCGACCACCGGAACTATCCCGCCTTCTGGTGCTATCTCTCCCTCCTCCAGAGCCTCCCCGACCATCGGTGCGGTCCCCGCGGCTTCTTCCTACTGCAAGACCTCGAACAAGGCCGCCAGCTTCCCCAAGCTGGCATCGCCACCCTCGAGTAGCTCTGCCGGCACATCCGGGGTGGGCGCCTCCATGGCTCCTGGCTGGGTTTGCTCCTACAGGTTGACTGGGGTATAAGAGACAGAGGGCTGAAAGCTAGTCACAAAAGGAGGGCCCCACATGAACAGGCCCACACTTACAACATCCTCGCCCGAAGCCACATCGTCAGAAGAGTAGTCGTAATCTACCTTCTCGCTCGAGGAGGACTCGGTCGGGATAGGCTCCTCCCTTCTCGGAGGTCGGAGAGCTGAGATAAGCGGTGTCTTGCTCCGCTTCTTATGGTGAGTAAAGACCAATTCTGGGAGTTCTTTGAAAATAATCTTGCTATTTCGGCAATCCACTGTTGCCTGATATTTGGATAGCCAATCTGCTCCTAGAATAACGTCATACTCCTTCAGGTCTAGACCTATTAGGTTAATCGGGAGATTCTTTCCCTTCACTAATACTTCACAATCTAGATAATGATGTGAAATAGTTGATTCCTTGCCAAGAGGTGTTTCAATAACTAAATCTATCCATTCTAGTTCATTAGGCAGTGGATCGGCAAACTTCTTAGAAATAAAGAAATGTGATGCTCCGGTGTCAAATAAAACATAGGTAGACTTTGAACAAATGGTTAATGTACCTTCCACCAGTCCGCCTTCCTTGTCTTGTTCTGCTTCCATAATAGCATGGAGACGGGCATTCCTTATTATTGGACACTTCCCATCTCCTGGTAATTCCTTCATCATCGGGCAATCTGGGATCCGGTGATCTCGGCTCTCACAACAGAGATAGGCTCCCAGTTTCCTCCAACATTCTTCAGCCCTATGTCCAGCCTTATCGCAATGTTTACACACCACGTTGGATGGGATGGTGATGATGGAGAACGGCTTGGACGTCTTCTTTAGCTTTTTGTCTTGTGAAGACTCACCTCCATTACCGGGTCTCTTCTTATTGTTAAAGCTCGACTTATAATTGCCAGGACCAGCAATGCTCCTTTCTCATCCACGGATCCTGTCAGACAGTTCCGTGGCATCTTCCAGTAACTGTGCTCGGCGCACCATCTCCGAATAAACTTGTATGTCCATTGGCACCAATTGGGTGATATATTGGGGCCTGAGCCCATTAAGAAATCTTTTAGCTTCATTTCTCGGTGCTAACTAGGTGTTTAACATACCGAGATAATCTTGAGAACTGTGCCTCATATTCCACCACTGAGAGGGATCGTTGTTTAAGTGCGGCAAATTCAGAGGCTTTCCTCTCCTGAACTCTGTCGGAGAAGTGTGTAATTCATTGTCTTGCGATTGCAGCGTACTACCTACATCCGGCCTTCCAATATGCTCGGGGCCTTGCTTATGATGATACTTTGATAGAATCGGTCAACATTGTGGTAGACCGATTGTCTCGCAGCCCAACAGATGCTGCTGATGCGTTGAATGAGGTATAATTGGATATTTTACCAGTGAGAATATGAAATGAAATATACACTTAATATTTTTTGATAATGCAGATGAAAATATTTAGAGAGGCAATTGGTTCATTTGCAACACCTAATGTCGTGGCTAGTCGTGACAGACTCGATTCAGGTAATGTGTCTTCACAATGTACATTCTATAGCTCAACAAGTAATTTTTACATCTAATTATTATATTGTACATGATCTGCCTTAATCACAGTTGAGTGGTGGCTAAATTACAGCACAAGTGCACATGTATTAAGGAAGATCGCAATGAGAGTTCTATCGCAAACATCCTCATCGAGTAGGTGTGAGGAATTGGTCGACATTCTCCTTCTTACATACGAAGCTGAGGAATAGGCTAACACACCGTAGGCTGGACAAAATGGTGCATGTTCATTACAACATGAGGCTAAAGGTTAGGCATGTGCAGATGGATACAAGGAGAGGAGAGAGAGATTACGACCCAACAGATGCTGTGTACTTGCGAGACGATGATAACCCTATGGTAGCATTGGTTGCAAGAGCCACAACTGAGCGTGGTGAGGCAGAACTGGACGAGGAGGCTGAAGAACCAGGTGAGACACCATGACCTAATACTTTTCTCGCAGCAGCTGTACAAGAGGTAGTGGGGGAGGGAGATGACATCCATATGCAGTTGGGTGGTGACGAGTCAGCAACGGGACAGGATGAGGAAGTTAATTTGGATGAAGACCTCGTCATTGGGTGTGGAGACACATCGTATGCGTACGATGATACAACATGAGAGTGATTGATGCAACCTCCATCAATTGAGCGTTAGATGAAATAATATATATAACTCAAATCACATATTTGATTAGAGAGCGTAGTCCTGAGCCGCCCCCTGCAAGTGTGAGTCCATTCGCTTAGGGCTTCCCCACATGACCATCCACTGATCTTGTGTCTGATGCTTGTTGACTTTCAGGAGCCGCCCCCACCGGAGGTTGCAGAGGTCGCCACGGCTGCAAAAACTTTCGGTACCCCTGGGTCGATGGACGAGCCTCTAGAGGAGGGGGAGATCGCGCCCAAGGGCAGTATAGTCATGGTGGCCGCACTGAGCATGGGGACCTTTCAGCTCTCCCTTTGTCTTATTATGACTTCTGGGCGATTTGCCTCAGGTAATGGGTGACTAACCCTGCCTTGTATATTCAGAAGGAGGCAGAGCCCTCGGAAGCGCGCGCTGTCGGAGCTCGCAGGGCTATCCCCAAGCAGAGGGAGCTTCTCAGTCCTACGGGAGTGGACAGGCTGAGATCGCTCTGGGGGCCGGAGGTGGAGCTGCTGGTGTCACTTCTGCAGTCAAGGGCCAGCCTAGAGCTGACGGTTCCCCTTTCGCCTCTTCTGACGCTCTCGACACCGGAGGAGACCCAGCTGTTGCGGGGAATCCTGGCGAGCATCGCCATCCCCAGGGAGGAGGAACTGCAAGCAGAAGGGGCCGCGGGTCTCCTGGCAATAACATCTGGCCCGATTTCCTTTGACGTCCCTCCCCCGACTGAGAGCGAGGTCCTTGCCTTGCCAGGCCCCGAAGCGATGGTGTCAAGCGATCCGGCGATGGTCTCACCTGCCCCCCTGGCGGTGGCCAGACAGGAGTTATCCTTTGAAGTGGGAGGGCCCAGTGATTTGGCTGTGGCGCTTCCCTCTTCTTCGACTGCGGTGGACGCTGAGATATGGGCTGCCGTGGATAGCGCGGTGGAATTCACTCTTCCGGCGGTACCTTCAATTGGTCACGCCACTTCAGACGCACCGGTTCGGCAGATTGATGGGGACATCGCCTCCCTTGTCCACACTCATGGCACGTCTCCTCACCTCGGACGCATCTGGCATGGTCTAGTTATCTATTTTGAGTCATGTGATGTATCTTCCCCTCCCATAAACCCCATTTTCCCCCCATCGTCTTCATTCTACAATTCTCAGTTCAGAGGTAGCAGAGAACCAACAGATTGTAGAGGAAACTGCATCTTCATCCGGACGATTCAGGAGGCTCAAGAGTTACCGGTGGAAGTGCCTTTGAGTCTTCTTCGCAACGGCGATCGTCTCATCTCATTCCGAGTTCGTGGCTGTCCGGGGCAAGCAATCTACTCTGACTGCGCAGAAGGGTTCTGATCAGCATCCAGAGACGGGTTGCAGAAGTTGCCACGTCTGCTCTCCTGAAGATCTAAAGGCGGGGTTCGACCAGGACCTTCTACTACGAGTCTCCCTCCCTTTCCAAGAAGCAGCACTCCATTCGGCAACCTGAGTGAATTCTTCTCCATTTTCTCCCCAAGGTGCGCAGTTCTGTCCTCCCTGGGACTGAACTGACACCCTGTCACTATTTGGGCTGCTGCGACCTACTCCGACATCTGCTGGCACCCCCGTGTGTCACGTTTCGAAGGCAACTCATCAACGGTTCCAACTCCACTGACAGTGCTCAATTTTAAGTTTGTGGCAGCTTCATCTTCTTGATGCTATGGTGCTGAGACAGTCAAAACCAGAGAACAGAGCCTCTACTTCCAATCCCACCCCGACCACTGCCGGGTTCCAAAGCTCCTACCAAAATTCCAGAACCTTCCTGGGTCAACCTACAAAATTTTGGCACTGGTCTTGCTAACAAAGGAGTTTGGGAGCGACCACAACAATTCCAGCAACGATTATCTGTCCTCTATTCCTGAGAGGGGACAGAATTGACTCCGACATTCTTTGAAGCTTCTTGTCTACTTCTTCCCCTCCCCGCTTGGCCGGCTAAAGGCACCTCCATGCGTGGAGGTAGTTTTGGTTGTATGAACTTAACCCCCACCCCAAGATCCCCCCTCCTACGAGAGGTGTAGTAATGTAAGATCTTGAGCAGGTTCAAGCGACACCGGCGCGGCGTGTGGGGAACCCACGCTTCCCCGCTCGCCCTCGTCTGGGTGCAGCATTGATGTGGTGGAGTTCGGAGTGGGAAGTCGCCTTCCGTTCCCGACCACTTCGTCAGATCACCTGGATAGAGTTCGTGACTACCTTCGAGCGTACCTACAGTCCAGCCTGTCTTCGTATGGATAAGATGCATCAATTTCTAGATCTGGTGCAGGGTGAAATGATCGTGTTACAGTATCGGAACAAGTTCATCGAGTTGGGTCAGTATGCGCCGCATATTATTGCTAATGAAGCCTTGAAGACCGAGCAGTTTCTCCGAGGTTTGCGAGCTGAGTTGAGAGTGCCACTTCTTGCTACCCATGTCACTATCATGGATGATGCATATCAGGTAGCAGTCGCGGTTGAGCTTGATTTGGCGAGGTCTGTAGGGTTCTCTCCGTCCAGTGTTGCTCAGCCGGTTGTGCCATTCCAGCAATCCTATCACCCGTCAGCACCTGGTGTTCCGTCTGTCATGGCTACTTTTGGTGGTCCGTCGAGGTGGATGTTTCGAAAATCTAACAAGGTTTCAACCGTCAAGCATCTTCGGGTTTTGTGCAGCAGCAGTCGGTGTCTCCTGATTCAGTTCAGCAGCCTGCTCCTCTGGTTCAGCAGCGCCATGAGTTTCAAGTGAGTCAACTGAGACCATGTCTGAGGTGTGGTGGCAGCCATCCCGGTGTACCCTGTTCCTTGCCGGCGGTTTGCTATCACTGTGATCAGTCGGGTCACGTTGTCCAAGATTGCCTGATGAAGTCAGTTCCGGCACAGTTCTCGCAGGTCACCCAGCCGCAGCAGTCTCAGTTTCGCCTTCCTGCACCACCTCAGCCTCAGCCGTCATTTTTGCAAGTTCTTGCTTCTTCCCAGCCATCTTCTGCAGTCTCTAGCTGAAAGCCGAGAAGCCGGATCACGCATATCACTCGTGCAGAAGCCATTGTGTAAAATCTTGTAGAAGGTACGATTTCAATTTTTGGTCATCCTGCTCGTGTGCTATTCGATTCAGGTGCCACTCATTCATTTATTTCTGAGGATTTCCTTGCTCGCCCTCTGGCCTTGCTGGCCCTCTACCAGCAAGGGACCAGCCCTCACATCCTCCACTCGGCATCGCCGAGTTACCCACAGGATTGGGGTGAGTGCCGGGTGAGTCGGCCGCCGATTTCGGCCCGTTTGAGTTGTGAATTGTGCTTATAAGCTAGGTCCGAGGTTGTGTCACATCAGATCAACCCTCCACGGAGGCATCCTCAAGGAGTGGGAATGGAGGCTTGCAGCCTAGGCAGAAATGCCCTCTTATAGAGGCCATAGTGGCTGAGGTTGGTTGGTCCTCTGAGGGACTCGAGGCTGAAGAGCAAGTTGAGGCAGAGACGGCCTTGAGTAAGTGTCGCTTCAACCCCTTTGTCATTGCTTGGTTTAGCTAGGGTAGTTGGCTAATCTTATTTTTCTGGATTTGTATTTTGTAGCTCCGCTGGAGGCTGGTGTGGAGGCAACCTTTTTGCCCCCTCGAGAGGTGGACCCTCTGTATGCTGAGGGGGTTGAGGGTGAGATTGATATGGAGGGGCTCATGCGCTTGATGAGCGAACCCCTTCTTAACATGGAGGAGCTCCCCAACTTTGAGTCGTGGCAAGGTGCGGAGGGAACTCGTGCAGGTAAGAGCCTTTAACCTTGGGTGTACGCCGTGGCTTTACTTTGACTCTGGCTGTTAACATGACCATCTAGATTATGCAGGGGAGGCAGAGGCATCAGGGACTAGGGCCCCTACTGAGGCACTGGGTGAAGCACCTGAGGAGGCCGGAGAGTCGGCACCTACGGTGGCTAGTAGTTGCCAAGGTAGGTGCCCAATTGCTATTGAGGGGATCTCCCCATCGTTGTTGCGCTTCTTGGCGAGCTAGCCTTACTGACTAGGTTTGTGTTACTGGCCTGGTGGTGAGGACACCAGGGCTCGAGACCAGCGGGACACAGCTGAGAGACGATACCGGACGCGCAGTACTACTCGAGACATGCAGGCATCACTTTGGCTGGGAGAGGACCTTTCGAGCTACTCTTGAGCTGGACATTTTGTGATTTTTATTCTGTGCGTCCGTCTATCTTAGGTCCTTGTTTAGGGTGGTGTTTGTCTATCGGTGGTTGTCTGGATTGGTTAGTTAGGTGACTGGGTGTGGTCTTCTCCTAGACTGCGTCAATACCCTAACGATTTCATCTAGAAGCTACCACTGTCCTTGTTTCTGGTTGCGTAGCAGTCGTCTCTTGACTGTTGGGTTTCCCCCTAGCAATTGAATGATGAGTTGCTCTGCCCAAAGTGTTGTCGTCCTCCACCGCTTTTGTTCTTAGTGGTTCTACTTGCTTGTGCTGCAGTGGCAGTGGATGTGTTAGTGTGTCGTGTCTGGTTCCCGTCAACCCGGGTTGGCTTAGCGGTTGATAGGAAGCCTTGTTGTGTCTCGACGATCGTGTCCAATTTGAGACGTTGGTTCTAGATGCTTCGAGGTACTGTTCTACCTTGATTTGTATGTCCAGGTGTGCTGGGGGTTCTCGGTGTTCCCTCAGGTCTCTGTGTTTTGGTTCTCGCGGAGCGTTGTTTTCCCTGGCTTAGGATTAGACCTATTGGCGGGTTGTTCTACCATGTGCGACGATCCTGACTCAGAGTCGTGAGACTCAGGGACCGTTGTAGTTGTAGGTCTAGTTTGCCTTGCCCAGTGTGGTCGGTAGTGTTCTGTGCTGTCGTAATGCGCATAGTATAGACTGTCTGTACTTTGGCGCTTGTGCTTTGGAGTCTTCGAGTTTTGTGGCTCTTCTTTCGTTGGTGCCTTACGACGCACCTGGGGCGTGACAGCTCTTGTAGTGGGGCACTTTTCCTTGAGACATGATTTTTAAGCTAGTTCCGAGGGTCCCCGACAAGGCCATAGCGTCTGCAGGGGGGAATACTAGCTAGAGGTCGGGCTTATGGTCAATAGCCAGCGTGTGCACACGGAGTCAGGGGCGTTGGACTCACGTCGACGGGCGTGACCCTGACTGGACCTTGCAATGGTGGTTTCCACGTGGACCTGCGACTTGGCCTTTTTGGTGGACAGGCCACCTGGGGTTGGTTGTCGAGGTACTTGTTCGATCCAAGGTAAGGTGTACGACGTGACGGAGTGGGCCAAGGACCACCCCGGCGGGGATCTCCCCCTGCTCAGCCTGGCCGGGCAGGACGTCACCGATGCGTTCGTGGCCTACCACCCGGGGTCCGCCTGGCGCCACCTCGACCGGCTCCTCGTCGGGCATCTCGCCGACTACCGCGTCTCTGAGGTGTCCAAGGACTACCGCCGACTGGTGGCCGAGTTCTCGCGACAGGGGCTGTTCGAGAGGAAGGGCCACGTCACCTGCGCCACGCTGTGCCTCATGTTCGTGCTGTTCTGCGCTGCCGCGTACGGGGTGCTCTGCACGCAGAGTGCCCTGGTCCACCTCGTCGCCGGAGGGCTCGTGGGGTTCCTCTGGATACAGTCGGGGTGGATCGGGCACGACTCTGGGCACTGCACCGTGATGAGGTCGCCGGTGTTCAACCGGGTTGCCCAGATTGTGTCGGGGAACTGCCTCACCGGCGTCAGCATTGCGTGGTGGAAGCTGCACCACAACGCCCACCACATCGCCTGCAACAGCCTCGACTTCGACCCCGACCTCCAGCACATGCCCCCGTTCGCAGTGTCCTCCAAGCTCCTCTACTCCTTGACGTCCTACTTCTACGAGCGAAAGATGGATTTCGACGCCGTGTCCAGATTCCTCGTGAGCTACCAGCATTGGACGTTCTACCCGGTCATGTGCTTCGCCAGGACCTACCTCATCGCCCAATCCATCCTGCTGCTGCTTTCGAAGAAGAAGGTGCCCAACCGAAGGCAGGAGATCCTGGGCGTCGCCGTCTTCTGGCTATGGTACCCTCTGCTCGTGTCCTGCCTGCCAACCTGGGGGGAGAGGATGATGTTCGTCGTCGCGAGCTTCGCCGTCACGGGGATCCAGCACGTCCAGTTCTCCCTGAACCACTTCTCCTCGAGCGTCTATGTCGGGCCTCCCCGCGGCAATGATTGGTTCGAGAAGCAGACCATGGGCACGCTCGACATCTCGTGCTCGCCATGGATGGACTGGTTCCACGGTTAACGGCTTAGACATAAAGTCATGACGCCGTACAACTTGGCTTAGGTGGAAGGTCATGACGCCAAGGCAGAATATTAACCGGCTTAGGCCGAAGGTATGATGTCGGACAATATTTACTGGCTTAGGTGAAAAGCCATGACGCCAGACAAGGATATTTAATGGCTTAGACATAAAGTCATGACGCTGTAAAACTAGGCTTAGGCGAAAGGCCATGACGCCAAGGCAGAATATTTACCGACTTAGGCGGAATGCCATGACGTTGGACAATATTTACTGGCTTAGGCGAAAAGTCATGATACCAAACAAGGATATTTAACGGCTTAGACATAAAGTCATGACGTCGTACAACTTGGCTTAGGTGAAAGGCCATGACGCCAAGGCAAAATATTTACCGGCTTAGGCAGAAGCCATGATGTCGGATAATATTTACTGACTTAGGTGGAAAGTCATGACACCAGACAAGGATATTTAACGGCTTAGACATAAAGTCATGACGCCGTGTAACTTGGCTTAGGAGAAAGGCTATGAAGCCAAGGCAGAATATTTATCGACTTAAGTGGAAGGCCATGACACTGGACAATATTTACTGACTTAAGCAAAAAGCCATGACACCAGACAAGGATATTTAACGACTTAGACATAAAGTCATGACGCCGTACAACTTGACTTAGGCGGAAGGCCATGATGCCAAGGCAGAATATTTATCGACTTAGGCGGAAGGCCATGACGATGAATAATATTTACTAGTTTAGGCAGAAAGTCATGACACCAGACAAGGATATTTAACGACTTAGACATAAAGTCATGACGCTGTATAACTTGACTTAGGCAAAAGGCCATGACACCAAGGTAGAATATTTACTGACTTAGGCGGAAGGCCATGATAATATTTACTGGTTTAGGCAGAAAGTCATGATGCCAGACATGGATATTTAACGGCTTAGACATAAAGTCATGATGTCGTACAACTTGGCTTAGGTAGAAGACCATGACGCCAAGGCAGAATATTTACCAGCTTAGGCGGAGGGCCATGACGCCAGACAATATTTACCGGCTTAGGCGGAAAGTCATGATGCCAGACAAGGATATTTAATGGCTTAGACATAAAGTCATGACGCCGTACAACTTGGCTTAGGCGGAAGGCCATGATGCCAAGATAAAATATTTATCGACTTAGGCGGAAGGCCATGACGTCGGACAAGGATATTTAACGGCTTAGACATAAAGTCATGACGCTGTACAACTTGGCTTAGGCGGAAGGCCATGATGTCAAGATAAAATATTTACCGACTTAGGTGAAACGCCATGACGCCGGACAAGGATATTTAACGGCTTAGACATAAACTCATGATGCCGTACAACTTGACTTAGGCGAAAGGTCATGACGCCAAGATAAAATATTTACCGGCTCAGGCGGTATGCCATGATGCCAGACAAGGATATTTAATGGCCTAGACGTAAAGTCATGATGCCGTATAATTTGACTTAGGCAAAAGGTCATGACACTAAGATAGAATATTTACCGGCTTAGACGGAAGGCCATGACGCCGGACAAGGATATTTAACAGCTTAGACATAAAGTCATGATACCGTACAACTTTGCTTAGGCGGAAAGACATGACGCCAAGGTAGAATATTTACCGGCTCAGGCGGAAGGCCATGACACTGGACAAGGAAATTTAATGACTTAGATGTAAAGTCATGACGTCGTATAGCTTGACTTAGGCGAAAGGTCATGATGCCAAGATAGAATGTTTGCCAGCTTAGGCGGAAGGCCATGATACAGGACAAGGATATTTAACGGCTTAGACGTAAATTCATGACACTGTACAACTTGGCTTAGGTGAAAGGTCATGACGTCACGATAGAATATTTACCAGCTTAGGCGGAAGGCCATGATGTCGGACAAGGATATTTTTATTGGTTTATGTGCCAGCCTAGACGAAAGGTCATGATGCTAGCGATAAAAGTGATCTTTTTGTTCTTTTAACTGGATGGAAGGGCATAGCCAAGGTAAAAAGGGTCTTTTCATTGGCTGGTCATACGGGAGGTCTGAGCCAAAGGTAAAAGGGTCTTTTTGTGCTATGGTCAGATTAAAGGTCTGAACCAAAGGTAAAAGATTGGTCTTTTTATTGTCTGGCTGGACGAAAGGTCGAAGCCAAAGGTAAGAGGGCCTTTTTGTTCTCTGGTTGGAGGGAATGTCTAAACCAAAGATAGAATATGAACGTTAACCTGACGGGATGTCAGAGTCAACAAACCCTGCTTAGACAGTATGTCTAGGACGGGGGTCAAAAATAGTGCATTGTTATTGATCCAACATTATGTCAAAATCGACCAATCTGGCAGAGACACAGGGTCTGGGCTGTTGTGACCCTGTGATTTTGATGATGACAAACACTATGGTTCATTTTTTGTTTTGGCATGCATAGATTCTATGTCTCATGAAATTATTTGGCCTTATAGTGCTCATAATGTTCATAGTGTTGTGACCCTGTAGCCTTGATGATGTTAAACACTAAGTCTCATTTGATGATGTCAAATATTCTTTGTCATCTTAAGACTGCATGAATAAAATGAGTGATATATGTTTTTGTTGCACTTGCTGTGAGTGTGTCTGCATTGTGTCTACATTGTGTCTACATTTGCACTTGTTTTGATGTTAGATTTGCCTTGATGCATTATGCATGTTAAGCTATTGTGATTAGATGTGATTCTTCATGTTGATGCATTCTGTGCATTCATGCATCCTGTGCTTTCACTTAAAATCAGGTCAAAGCAAGTTTGTCATTGGTCTATGCTCATTCATGCATTTTGTCATTGGTCTATGCTCATTCATGCATTTTGTCATGCAGATCTAATGCACATCCATGCATTCATAATCATGCAGGTCAACACACATTTATTTGGGTCAATGCATCATTGGTCTGCATTTCAACTCTATAGCATTTCAAGTCAATGCATGTTTAGTCAGTATGTGCTTAAGTCAATGCATGAATATGGTGTATGTGCAAAAAAGGTCGATGCATGGTTAGATTAATTGTACTAACGTCGGTGCACATGTTACATCCATGATTATTAGGGTCGATGCATATGCATTCTATTGTGCCTTAAGGTCGATGCATCTTCCACTTCCTTGAGCTATCAGGTCAGTGCACATTGGTCATAGTACACACTGAATTTGTGTCGACACAGGACATCACGATGGTTGAGCACCTTTGGGCATCGTTTGACATCTAATGGCATGAATGTCGATGGTTTAGACATCTTGAACATTTCAACATCACGAGACATCTGTCGGCCCGAATGTCGAAGTTTGAACATCTTTATCATCATCGGACATCTGTCAGCCCGGGCGCCAATGGTTTGACATCTTTCATCATCATCGAACATCTATCGGTGCCGACGCTAATGGTTGAACATCTTCATCATCATCAGACATCTGTTGGCGCAGACGCCAATGACTGGACATCTTTCATCATCATCGAGCATCTATTAGTGCGGACGCCAATGGTTGGACATTTTTCATCTTCATCGAACATCTTTAACATCTTCATCATCATCAGAACATCTTTAACATCTTCATCTTTGTCATCATCAGAACATCTGTCGGCGTGGGCGCTAATGGTTTAACATCTTCATCTGGACATCTGTCGGCATGAGTGCCAATGGCTCAACATCTTCATCGCTATCAAACATCTGTCGGCACGAGCGCCAACGGTTTAACATCTTTGACATCGTTGATCATCATCGAATAATCGAACATCATCGAACATTCATCGTCCTTCATTGATCTTCTATCGTCATTCATTATCATTTCAGTCATCATCTTTATCATTCTCTCATCTTTTTCATCACCATCACTTTTTTTATTATTATCATGATCTTCATGCTCATTTCACTACCATCATTTTTCTTCACTTCTTTTGTCATTCATGGCGATCCTCATGATCATTTCATCGTCATGACAATCATTTTTCTTCACTTCTTTTGTCATTCATTGTGATCCTCATGATCATTTCATCGTCATCACCATCATTTTCTTCACTTCTTTTGTCACGTCCTGAGTGCGGAAGCATACCCGCGACGCGACAGTTCTTTATATAGGACTAAAGCAAGCAAGCTAGATAGCAGAATTTCTTTCCTTAGACCAATTATAGAGTGCGCAATTAACTATCTAATCTTAGAGTCATCTCAATTCTCAGATGAATAGCGCCTTGTTAAGGGGCGCGTTTTAAAATGGCGACTTGATATGGGTCGCTGGATTGTGAATTGGCGTCTGGATGGAAACCATCCGTTTTAGTAAATGGCGCCACTTAAAGGGGCGCTATTTAATTATTTTATTCCAAATAGGATTCTTACCGTTTTATCCGGATCAATTGACGCCAGTTAGAGGTGCGTCATTTATTTAATTGGCGACTCTCATTAAGTCGCTATTTAATATTTTGTCAGAATTTTTATAATTTTAAAAATTCAGGGTTGCTACAGTTAGCCCGTATCAAAACTATGATATACAAATGACCAATGACCACAGGGGCACAACAACCGGCGGTGTCCTGACGAAGTAAGGAATCCATCCCCCTACCTAGATGATGACGAAAATGATGAATCGATGGCGAACCGATGAGAGGGTGACACAGCGCCTCCCGGCCCGGCTCGACTCTACGCTCCGTGAATCGAGGAAAGGTAGGCATCAAAGCAATCCTCACGATGCGACCAATCTAACGGTACCTCTCTGGCTTGGATCAGCAGTCGTCTGGACCAGAAATTGAGAGAGGCACAAAAATTGAGAATTAACCCTAAAATCACCCAAAAGAAGAATTACACAGAAAATGAGGAAGATGGCGACGGATGGCGATGTAGAGGGCATCAACGGATTCCTGGCAAGATGAGGATTCCATTCCCCTACCTCTTGATCGGCGAAGACCACGAATCGAAGCAGATCGGGCGACGGGGGCCACGTCATCTTTTCGCCCGCACACGTCTCCACGCTCCACGATCCGAGGGAAGAAGGGTACTGACGTGATCCACACGTCGAGCCCATCCCGTCGGTACCTCCCATGCATCGACCGGGGTCCGTTTGGACCACGAACCGAGAGAATGGGGTTTGGAGGAGAGAGAACGTGTGATGGGGAGAGAGAGAGAGTGTCGAGATGGAGAGAGAGAGTTTCGAAAAAGTGAGGAGAGAGAGAGAGTGGGGAGCGATATTTGTTAAAATTTTTGCATCAGCCCCAGATTGAGACTTGGGATGATATGAAAGCCAAGCTCAAGCAGAAATATCTCCCTGCCTCCTACCGACAGTGGCTTATTGATCGGTGGCAGAGTCTTAGTCAGGGGGATCGGACAGTGGCAGAGTACATCACTGATTTTGATGAGTACTTCTTGCGATGTGGGGTCACGGAGGAGAGTGTCATGACCATCTCTCGCTTCCGTTAGGGTCTGCGGCCGCATTATCAGTACGAGTTATTTCACCACCATGTGACGACCCTAGAGGAGGCTTATCAGGTCTCTCGTGAGGTAGAGCAATTTGAGTCTGATTTTGGCTCGGTCCAGTGCCTAGGACCCACATACCTTTGTGGGTGGGACCCTCGTGCTACTCCTGGACCTTATCCTCGGGGGCCTGTGGCTCATCTGCAGGAGCTCGTTCGCCAGGACCTCACTGCTCCTCTCCCTCGTCTTCCTCCCCCAAGGGACTATCCCCCGACGGACTATCTCCCTCGACCCCAAGCTCTGACCCCAACTCCTTGGCCCCAGCAGCCCACTATTCCTACTAGACCCCAGCTTCCACTACCCCCAGCCCATCATGATGACAAAGGGAAGGGGCCGATGATTGGTGGAGCACCTCAGGGCATTGGGTCTCATTAGGAGTGTTACAGGTGCAGAGGAGTTGGTCACTATGCTGTTAGTTGCCCCACCCGATCTTCTTTGGTCATTGGGGATCCTTTGACTGATGAGCCCGCACCTAGGGTGATACCTGTCAGTTATGAGGCTGATCAGGAGCTCATAGAGGAGTTTTTCGATGAGCTAATTGAGGGCAAGCAATTAGATGTCCAAGGCTCATAGAGCCAGGATGATGTTCAGCTGGGCGTTGTTAGATGTATTTTGACCCAGCCGCAAGTGAGTGATAACTGGCGTCGCACCACCATCTTTCACACCTTTTGTAGGCTGGGTGGGAAGGCCTGCAAGGTGATCATTGATAGCGGGAGTTGTATTAATGCCATCTCCACAGGTACTGTGACACGCTTAGGGGTTGGGCTTCACCCTGGAAGAATACTATTACAGTGGAAGGTATGAAGTTGACACTGTCTCCGCCTTCTACCCTGCTAAAGACAGCTCTCTGGGGACAACTTTTGATGACTACCCAACAGAAGCTGAAGATGTTGAGCCAATTCAGCTCACCAGTCAAAAGATAGAGACCGTAATCCCTTGCCAATGCTGGGGGTAGGTTCATCCCGAGGAAATAGCTCTCCAGGCCAAATTTAATACGGCCAGCAACAGCGGAGCCGAAGACACAGAAGAGACAGGGACTCCTCCTCCTAGCAGAGCTCTGCTCATGACTGTGTCTACGCCTCTCCTGCCAATCGGGGAAACCTCAGCTTGCCTCGATCAAAAGGCATACACTGTCAGGGAAGAAAATGCCACTTCTACAGAAGATCCTCTGGAAGCTATGGCAACCTCGAACGGAGGAATCGAGGTCCTCGACCTCGAAGATGATGCTCTGGAGTTCGTTGACCTTCAGCCAGCACCTCTAGAAATAGAGGACGGAGGGCAAGCCATAGTCGATGAGCTAATAGAAGTCAACCTGGGAAGCGAGGAGGACCCTAGGCCCACTTTCCTCAGCGCCCAGCTGTCCACAAAGGAGCAAGAGCAATACATTCAGCTGCTGCAAGAATATCGGGACTGCTTCACCTGGACTTACAAGGAGATGCCAGGATTGAGTCCCGCAGTTTCACAGCATGAGCTGGCAATCAGCCCGGAGGCCGAGCCGGTGAAGCAGTCGCCGCGACGCATGAGGCCGGAGCTCATCACCCAGATCTGCAAAGAAGTAGACAAGCTCATCGAAGTGGGGTTTATCGAAGAAAATCAATACACCACGTGGCTGGCGAATATCGTCCCCGTGAAAAAGAAGAATGGTCAGATCCAGATATGTGTTGACTTCCGGGACCTGAATAAAGCCTGCCCCAAAGATGACTTTCCGGTGCCGATAACGGAAGTCATGATTGATGCCACAACTGGCCACGAGGCCTTGTCATTCATGGACGGGTCATCTGGCTAGCTAGTTTTCCCTCCCAGTAGGACGCTACTGACTATGCGAGAGGGCCCACAGAAACTAGCTTACAAATCGTATAATGGGAATGCCCCGCCACCTCTCCCGGGTGGGCCGACACGGAAGTCATCAGGCTACGACTAGTGGTTCCATCACAAGGAAAGAGAAAATTACTCTTATGGGATGTAGAAGAATGCCATAGTATATAAAATATTTTAAACATGGCGCACATGGAACATGAATTGCATTAGAAATTACACATGCATGCATTTGAAAACTCCAGGTATATAACGGACTGGAAGCACCCTGTTACATACCATAACGGACCAGGGCGGGACCGCTATGCTTCACAGAACTCAGAAAATCCACAAGAAAATAGAACTATAACGCACCAGGCTAGGCGCGCCATAGGACTATAACGCACTAGATCAAGGGCGTTAAAGTCAACACGCACATAACACCACTGACGGGGGATATAACGGACCAACGGTGGGGCGTCATAGTGAGCATAACGCACCTCTCATGGGCCGTTATGCCCTCTAGAACGACTAAAATCCATAGGAAATCATGGAATATAACACAGCTCAACAAGGGCGTCATACCAATTTAACGCATAGGGGTAGGGGCGTTAAAGGCAATGGACCTTTAACTCAACACACAGGGCTATAACGCACCAGACGAGGCATGTTAAAGCCACCCGAACATGAAAATCCACAGAAAACTCAGACATAGACGATATAACGCACCTATAGGGATGCGTTAAAGGACCATAACGCACCAGGGGTGGCACGTTATATCACCTGGGTTTCGAGACTCCGAAGTTCAGATTCGAAACCCCCCTCCCGACTGATCGAAATCGACGGGGGACGTGGCGAATTATAAAACTAAAGTAACCTGCCAACCCATACCAATCACACAAGCCTACGCATGCCACTAGAAATGAAATACGATGCCCATGGAATAGATTTTAACAATTAAAAGATAATTTAATACATAAAATATTAAAAATTAAACTAAATAGAAATATACACGATTATTTTGGCAACACTATTAGTATTTTACAGCCTTATGTGCATGCATTCCATAACTAAGGTCAATGCGCATCTCGCCTTAGACAGACTAAGGTCGATGTACATCTCTCTTAGTCATAACTAAGGTCGGTGCACATCTTGCCTTAGGTAGACCAAGGTCGATGCACATTTCTCTTAGTCATATCTAAGGTTGATGCACATCTACCCTAGTCATACATAAAGTCCAAGCACATTGTGTCTTGATGCATATGAAGGTCAGAGCACATCTGTGCTTCGTGTATAAAGGTCGATGCATGTTTTATGCAAATTGTGCATATCAAAGTCGAAGCACATTTTACCTTTTACGTTCTAAGGTCGATGCATGTTCTACCTTAGCTACACTAAGGTCGGAGCACATTTCTCATCATGCATTGTCAAGGTCAGAGCACATTTGCATCCTGCCTCATATAGGTCCAAGCACGTCTGGTCAGTGCGCTTGCAAGTCTGAGCACATATCCTAGTGTGCAATAACAGGTCAGAGCACATTACTGTTCATGCACATAGGAGGTCGGTGCACATTGTGCCTTGTGCTAAACAAGTTCCGTGCACTTTCAGCATGTAGGGTCTGAGTACATTGTTAGTCTGAGCACATTCAAACCAGAGTCAGAGCACATTACTATTCATGCACATAGAAGGTCGGTGCATCTTTTGCTAGCACATAGCAAGGTCTATGCACATCTGTAAGAAGGTCGATGCACATTTTGCATTATGCCTATAAAGGTCGACAATTTTTTAGGCTTAGGTCTGAAAGGTCTGTGCATTGTTTCATGCTATGTCTTCAAGGTCGATGCACATTTCTAAATGTGCCTTGAAAGGTCTACGCACACATTGCATCATGCCTTCTGAAGTCTGTGCATATTTTGTAGCATGCATTCAAGGTCTGAGCATAAGTTTCATTGTTCATATCTTAAGTCCAAGCATATGTCCTAGCATGCATTGAGGTCTGAGCACCCTTGCATTAGTCCTCTATGAGGTCTGTGCACATTTTACATGAACTACACCTCACGCAGGAGGGTTGGACAAGGGGTGGGGAACTTAGATTTACATCAAAACTACCTCCGCATAGGGAGGGGTGCTAAGCCAGCCAGGCGGGGAGGGGAGATTAGCTAAGTCGGTGTCGGAAGGGCACCTCTCTGGTTCTGTCCAGGTCTGGGACTACAGGATAGCTGTTGATGCCGCCACGGGCTGTACCAGACTCGGAAGACGTCGTGGCTGGTGCCAAGTCATTTCTGACAGTCCCAGGTACGCTTGTAAATTTCTACGGACGGTTCCGACGTCGTCACCGACCGGGGTGGACTCTGGATCAGGTTCCCTACTCTCTGGTTCGGACTAATCCCAGGGAGCAACAGTAGACGGATGAAGTCGCCACGGCAGCTCCCGAAGTCCAATCGTGGTGGGACCAAGTCGAGGATGACCGTGGATGAATCCTATTTCATCAGCAACCAGGAAGAACACCAGACGAGTTCGGGGCAGAGAGAGGGAGCTCGTTTAGTGAAGGGGTGTCAGGTCAGGTCTTGAGTGGCCAGTTCTGCGCACCTGGGGGAGAAAAATTGATAGATGCTCCTCCGGAGGCTGAAAGGGACGCCGCCTTTTGCTGGTGGAAGCCGATTGGTTGTAGAAGACTTCAGCCAAATGGAGCCTTCAGCAGTGCTGGGGTACGACCGTGGGAGCTCTAGGAAGTCACCTCAGGTCGCCCACAGGTCTGGATCTGCACAGTCGTGGGATATCGGACCTCCCGGATAGCAGGGAAGTCAAATGCATGCGAGACCACCACAGAGACGAAGGCTTCTCGACAAGCTTTCCGTCGATATATGGTACGTCTTCAGATGATGCCGAATGACTCCGAGACAGGATCTACAACTCGGGCCTTCGCTGCTGCCTACGAACTGGATAGGGTATAGTGGTGGAAGGGGGGGTAGTAGGGAGATGAGGAGAGGGGAATGGGGTGGGAATGAGTTGGGGCGTCCCCTGACAATAAGGGGGGCCAACGGGGGGTCTAACCAAGCTATGAGGTGGTATCCTCGGCCTTTGTGTCCCCAATGACAAGAGATGGGCGAGTGGGACACTGGTTGGCGAAATGGCCAAACCTATTGTAGTGATGACACTGCTGCCGGGATCCATTAGGCTCTCCAATCAGAGGTCCTTTCCCCTTATCCTCCCGACGGATAAGAGGTGTAGGCAACAAAGGACGGGTAGGAGGTGTGGGTGCCGATGGACAGGCAGTGGGTGCCGTTAGATGTTGGGGATGAGGAATGTCCCTCGGGGGTGGAGGGCGAGGACTAGGAGCAAAAGGCTCGGAGCGAGTGGGCTGCAGAGGTCGAGCCACCGGGGCCCTCGGATGCGTGGTAGGAGAGCCACGAGACTCGACACTACGCTGAGGGAAGGAGCCCAACTGGTGGGGAGACTCAAACTCGGCTTCGAACTGCTCCACTTCGAGAGAGACCTAATATGCTTGTTCCAAAGTGGTGACATTGCGGTGAAAAAGTTCAAATCGATAGTTTGGCCGCAAACCTCTTCGAAAGCGTGCTATGGTCATGGTGCTCCCTTCCGTAACTCCACACCGCAAATCATACTCATCAAACTCGGCAGTGTAGTCAGTCATGGTTCGGTTCCCTTGGGAGAGACTTTGCTATTTGTCTATGAGACGTTGGCGATAAGATACAGGAAGGTATTTCTCCCTCAATTTGGTTTTCTTGTCTTCCCAATTACCGATCGGGGGTTGACGTCATTGCATTAATAGGCTTTCGACATTGGTCCAATAAGTTTGGGCCTACCCATGCAACTTCATCTTGGCGTATCGGACTCTCCAGTGGTCTGACATGTCAAACCACTCGAAGTACCGGTCCATGCCGGCCTCCCAATCTAGATATACCGTTAGGTCCAAGGACCCACTAAAGAGGGGAGGGTCCGCACGCACGCTCCTCAGAATATGGTCATCCTCATCGTCATCCCGATTCCATCGTGGATGCCGTCGACCGTGACCCCCATACTCATTGTCAGATGCATAGTCATCCAACGCATGCACCTGTTGCCTTCCCGATGGCATGAATAGATGAACCCACAAAGGATGCTATAAGAATTGGGGGTTATCTCCCCATGATGTCGTCCATAGTAATGGAGGACTGACGCGATGAAAGGATGGATTGGAACACGGAAGTCCGTCTGAAAGGAGGCCACTGGAATCATGATCCCACTGACGGGATAACTCATTATCTCATCTCCCACGGACGAGAAGATGATGTCGTACTCTGGAGGAATCTGGAAAGCTCCCCGCAAGCCATGGATCATCATGTAGGCCATCATCGGCGGGGAAGTGGGCCGACTAGTGCCGGCACCCGAAGTGCTCAGCACGCCACCTCGGCCACGAGGCGCTTCTTCAGTAGAAGAAGAACCGGCTCAAGGGACTTCTCTACGCTGAGACATGACTACAGAAGACGAGAGACAAGGGAGAAAGAGGGGTCCTTACCAAGCCAGGGGAGAAAGGCGCCTACAACGAGCACGGCAACCGACAAGACGTGGATGGAGACAGCGGGGAGACCACGCAGTCACCTTTATAACCACCCACGGCAAGCCGAAGTCACTCTTGGCGAGGCAGGTGAAAGGATGCCTGTTGCAGTGTCAGGCGACCGTTCGGAGCCCGCGCTCTCAGAATGGAACAAGACTTGGGTCATCATTACCCGCATGGCCGCTGCCACTGCCAAAGGTGCCTTGGGCGCCAAGCCAACCCCGAAGCTTCCAACACCTACAATACGAGGAGTCCAACCTCGAGCCTCACGCTCCACAGAGACCCTCTCTTGATTGACTCTCAGCCCCCTACATAGTGCTCGGCGACTGAGAGTAGGGGGGAAGTGAGGAGCGTAAATCTGGTTTGGTCCAGAAGTGACCTGATAACAGCAGGCCCACTGGGAATCGAGCGCAATAAGCCCTCCCAAGGGATGGCGTGCGAGCTCGGCCCAATAAGAGGAGACCCAGCCCAAGAGGGCATCGGATTCTATGATGCGGAACGGTTACGACCTAAGCGCAGTTATCGCCAAAGGACTCTCCGGCGACCGACCTTTGCCCTCCATCCCCTCCCTCCACCACTAACCCCCATTTCCATCCATTCCTTGCACTCTTGAGGGAAGTACACAGTTTTCCTATGGTAGCCCAGAAGACCAGTCCCTCTCAGAAGTCACTGCATCTTCATCCCGGTGCTCCTGAAGGCCCAAGAGGTAACAGCGAAAGCGTCTCCGAGTCGTCTTCGCATCGGTGGTCGTCTCGCCCTCGTCCGACTTCGTGGCTGTCCGGGGGAAGTGATCTACCCCGACTGCGCAGAAGAGCTCCAGTCAGCGACCTGAGACCACTTGCTGAAGCTGCCACGACCAGTCGCCTAAAGATCTGGAGACAGAACTTGTCCGACGTCTTCTACGACGAGTCTTCTTCCTCCTCCAAGAAGCGGAGCCTCGTTCGGACACCGGATCGATTTCTTCTCCTATTTCTCCTCTGAGTGCGCAGTTCTATCAACCCTGGGAAAGAGCTGACACCCTGTCAGTGTTAGAGTCTCTACGGCCTGCTCTGACATCAGCTGGCACCCCCGTGGATCTTGTTTCGAAGAGAGCCCAACAACGGTTCCGACGCCACCAACCGTGCCCCAATCGGAGTTCGGGACTGTTCATGGTGACATCATCTTCCAGGAGCTGTGGTGCTGTGACAGTTCATGGCAGAGAACAGAGTACCTGCTTCCTGCTCCACTGCACCCTGCGATGGCTTTCCCGACTCCCGCCAAAATTCCAGTGCCCTCCCAGGCCAATCCACGAACTTTTGGCGCTAGTCTTGCTAACAACGGAGTTCGGGAGCTTCCACAATAATTCTGGCATCGACTGGCTGTACCTTATTCCTGAGGAGGGACAGATTCACCCCGACGTTGCGTGGAGTCCTAGTAGTCATCTTTCCCCTCCCCGCTTGGCCGGCTGAAGGCCCCTCACTGCACGGAGGTAGTTTTGGTTGTAACTCTCTTAACCCCCACCCTGAGATCCCCCTCCTGCGTGAGGCGTAGTGTTGTAGTTGGCTTGAACAGGTCGAAGCATCACCGCCGCGGCGTGTGGGGACCCACAGAATAACTCTCTATACACAGAGGAATGTTTCTTTTCAAAAAGAACATATCAAAATATCTACTTTATCTGCGATAAAATTCCGTGGTCTCACATACTGGCACGCCTGGTGGGACATTTCCCGTCTTTCTTCTTTCTGTTAAAGAAAGCTCATAAACCTTCTTCAAGGTTCCAATTGCCCCTCTTCCTCTTACAGGACAAGAAGAGGAGGGTACATCTCTCGGAGGGTACATCTCTCCGTTCGTCTGAGAGTTGTTTGTGCATCCGCGCACTTCTGCATTCGTGCTATGCACCACCACCACCACCACCAACGACGACGACGGCGATGGCAGCAGTCACCTACGATCCTCGGTCGTCGCTAATCATGCCAGGGTCGGATACCTGGCAACCCCCATCATCTTTGGCGACTTCCCAGCAGTCGTCGACTCGCCCTTTTTCCTGGGTGTTGTACCGGTGGCCGAAGTCAGTTCGGCTACGCCTACAGCAGCAGCCGTCGAGGGCGTCA
Organism: Amorphophallus titanum; assembly: GCA_024336825.1. NCBI lineage: Eukaryota > Viridiplantae > Streptophyta > Magnoliopsida > Alismatales > Araceae > Amorphophallus > Amorphophallus titanum. The sequence goes on from JANBPO010008770.1 coordinate 210,848, forward strand.
GGCCCTCGACCCCAGCAATTGGCCGGGCTCGTTCGGCCAAGGCAACTACTGAGGGTGTCAGGCCCTCCACTTTAGCAACTGGCCGGGTTCGCTCGGCCAACAAGCTAGTCGTCGGGGGTGTCAGGGCCTCGGCTTCAATAATCGACCGAGTCCGCCTAGTCAAAAAGCCAACTCTTGGGGGTGTCAGGCCCTCTACTATAGCAGCCGACCAGCTTCGCCCGGCCAACTCTTCGCAGACTAGGGGTGTCAGGCCCTTCGTCCCAGCAACTGGCTGAGATTGCTCAGCTGCCATGACAACGGCTGAAGGTGTCAGGCCTTCTGCCTCGGCAAATGGTCGGGTTTTCTCGGTCAACCAGATTACTGTTGGCGCTACTCCTACTCAACGGGGGCAACGTCGCCGCCACCGCAACAGCTTCAGCTCTACAGCGGCCACCCTCAGAGGTGCTGCTCCTATTCAACGGGGGCAGCGACGCCACCACGATGACGCCAAGCCTATGGCAGGCGTCGCCTGCGCCGCTCCTGCTCAACGGGGGCAGCGCCACAGCCGCAAGGGTATAAAGCCTGCAGCGACGACATCTCGCTCCGGCAAGACTGTAATTGTCGGGTACATTCATATTCGGCTCGATGGAGGCGAGCCAATGTTGCCGCAGGACCGCCACGTCAACCATCCCTACCTCCAATGGCTTCGAGCTCCTCCAGCAGGTTCGGGAAAACGGAGAGAAAAAGGAAAAGCCTGTCGTATCGGCAGCAAACCAGGGCCCAGTGCAACGGCCCAACCCACCAGCTCCCCGACCCAAGTCAGGGGGCAATCCAATTGAGGAGCGTCAGCTCCGTTTGAAGAAAATATGGGTCACCAAGGAGGAGGCCCGGATTATAAGGCGTGCAAGGGCGGAGGAGCCCTTCCGCATGTCGGATCTGCAACGTGTGCAAAGTCCGACAAGCACTGAGGCCTCGGCCTCTTCGAGGTTTACAACTCAACCCCTACGGGGGCCAAAGCGCCGACGAACCGACAAGAAGGTGCGGCCGACCTCCCCGTGGGCCAGTTTCACGCACACGGAGGAGGATCACTCACCTCAAGCTTCTACATCCCGAGCTTCTGTCTTTGACAGACTAGGGATGCCGCCCAAGCCGGATCGACAACCACCCAAGAAGAAGCAGGTGGTTCAGGTGACCAATGACACTGTCAAAGTGTTCACCTGCTACGCCACCTCCGCTGACAAGCAACCGGAGGACACTTCCGGGGAGCTCAACCAGCCTCTCTAATATTTGAGGAGGTCAAGACCCGTGTCCAGATCTTGGCACAAACACAGTAGGCGCCAGTCGCTGGGACGTCTCAGCCCGAACCGGCACAGCATGAAAAGCGCCAAGAGGACGTTCATAGTGTTGATGGGGATATCCACCCCCAGCACGAGGAAGATCTGGGGGAAGAAACACAGACTCCCGCGTTGGAGGAGCTCCGACGGGAGAACCAAGAGCTCAAGAACCTCTTGCAATCGCTTTTACGCGCAAAAGAGGTTCATGTTCAACCTCAGGCAGCACCCACTGGAGTGGAACAGCAGCCTTCTCCCATGCCAGTCGCGGCCAATGCCTCCGTCACCACGGCTAAATTGCCATTGGCAGTGGAATTTGAAGTTCCGCAGCATGAAGCCAATGCACGGTCGTCTGCCACTCCCGCTGCAGAAAGCCTTATGGCGCAGAGGTAGATGATCGAGCGCATCGTGGAGGCGAAGTTTGCTCAGCATGGAGAGGGTGTGACCACCGATGATTTGTACAGCGTGCCCTATCCCCTCCACCATCAATTCAAGAAGCTTCCGCCTGACTGCCCGAAAGCCCCGAAGCTCTAGAAGTTCAACGGGCAGGACTCTCCATATGATCACCTGGCCTATTACATGACAGCCATATGAATTGGCACTGGAAGAGGCATATTTGTTGCGGTACTTCGCCACGTCATTGACTGGCACCACCTTCAAGTGGTACTCCAGATTAAAGCCCAATTCCATTGCCGATTGGGCTGATATGCAGAAGAAGTTCGTCGACCGTTTCCAGATGGTCGAACGTAAAATCTCCCTGGCGGAGCTCTGTGCCCTCCGGCAGAAGAAGGGTGAAACAACGTTAGACTTCATCAAGCGATGGAGGGACGTCAGCATGCATTGTGATAATCCTCCGACGCCCGAAGACGTGATCATCATCTGCCGCAGGGGTTTGTCGGCAGAAGTCAGTGAAAAACTTCTAGGCTCCAATATCAAGAGCTTCGACCAGCTGAATACGGTGGTGACAGAGATTGAAATGTTCTTCGCTGACCATCCTGTCCAAACTTCTGCCAAAGGCAAATTCTCCAAGGACCGCTCGGCCAGCGGCAAGGAGGTGAATGCAGTGGACTTCTCCCCGACAAATGGAGACAAGGGAGAAGGAAAGTCCAAAGGCAAGGGCAAAAAGCTTGATAACAAGGCAAATGTGTCTCTCTTAGCGGAGCGCATGAAGACGCCCTATTCTTTCAGGAAGGAGCACACAAGATGCTCTTTGACCTATGCATGAAAGAGCAGCTCATTACTCTGCCAGATCCGCAGAAGCCCTTGGAGGCGGATAAAACAGATGACCCCACCTATTGTGTGTACCACCGGAGGTTGGGTCATACCATTGGAGACTGCTATGTCTTCAAGAACAACTTTCAGAAAGGTAGGTTATGGTTAAGAATAGCAACTACATAAATGTATTAGTCTTATTATGAGTGCAAGGTAGGTGCAACTTAACACACTTATGAGTCAAGTTGAGAGTTATACAAATTAAACTATTTTATCAAACAGAGATAAAGCAATCAAACCTAGCCAAGGTTGTATGGAAGAATTAAAACATTTTTAGCTCCCCCTGAATTCGTGACCGGTGATTGTCTAGAATGTTAGAAGCAATGGATTGGGGGTTGAATTGAAGAGGACACGGATGAGAAAGGAGTGAGAAGACTCTTCATAGGGTCACATACCCGTGAATGGCAGAGTGAGGGTCCCGACTCTTCTTGTGAGAGTGTCGACCTGCTTGAACCAGGTTACAGTTCTGTACAGCCCATCAGTACTCATTCTGATCAGCAGGTGTTGGGACATTGCTAGAGGTGTCGACCTATCCAGTGCCCCTTTTTCAGCCAGTGAATCTGAACTATTCTCTGCATTGCTTCAACTCTGACATACTTCTCTCAGTCCTTGATGCCAGTGCCTCTAGCTTTCTGATGGTAGACAGTCAATCAAACATACTCCTGCCTTTTTGCTGTCGATGATAGATGCTTTAATGAATGCTAAAGCTTTAAACAAGTTTATGCACATAGGATTGATATGTAGTTCCTAAAGTGCAATTGTGACTAATGGTACCTGGCGGAGGTTGGTCCTTACGCATGGGGAGAGTTTCCAGATAGGCGTGACATGTCCTTCCACAACTCGACATTTAATATACCATTGAGTCAAGAGTGAAATGTAATGCATAGGACTCAATCATACACAAAATAGCATGTGCAAGCAAACTCCCCCTGAGTGTAGCAACTATTCATGAATCATTTCAAGTGAATTCTCAGATCAAACTCAGACAAACCAGATGAATACTTAACCATTTCAGCATGAACAGGCAGCTTAAGCATAAAAGGAGTGCAATAGCTCAAACCTGAGTTGATTGAGGTCTGCATAGACCTAGCTCTCTCCTTAAGGTACAGTGGCTGGCCTTACCCAGGCACTACAAACTATGGCCCAGGCAGGCGCTGGAGCCAGAGCTGGCAGTTTACATCAGAATTTTTGGAGTCTCAACCCTCCGCGTTTTTATGGGTCTTCTAATCCAGACAAAGCGGAGAACTGGATTGATGAAATGAACCAGATTTTTGACGTTATTCAATGCACCGATTAGGAGAAGGTGTGTTTGGGTACTTTCCAATTAAACAAGGATGCTCGTACATGGTGGAAGTCGGTCACGGCACCTCCAGCCGATGCACCACACACATGGGAAGGTTTTCTTATATTGTTCCGTGTCAAGTATTTCTCGGAGCACGTCAAAGAGAGAAAAGCTATGGAATTCGCGTCCCTTCGTCAAGGGATGATGTCGGTGGCAGAATACGAGTTACAATTCTCCAAGCTAGCACCGTATGCACCACATCTAATTAGTACCGATTGATTGAAAGCTAATCGATTCATAGATGGGTTACGACCCGGTTACATTTAGCAACTTGGGACCCAGAACATCTGTACTTATGAGGAGATGGTCCAGCGGGCCTATTTATTTGAAAGGACCTTAGAGAAGGTCGAGAAAATGAAAGGAAAGGGAGAGGAATCTAGCCGGCGGTCTGATCGGTGATTCATAAAGGAGAAGTTTTATATCACGGAACCCTACAAGAGCCGTGATAACAAGAAGCGGTCCAGGAGCGGGAACAATGGAAGTTCCCAGAAGAACAAGAAAGTTAAGGCAGAGGAAAAGCAGGTCATGGCGGCCTTCACATTCTGTGAAAAATATGGCCATTCGACGGAAGAATGTTGGAAGCGCCTCGGCGCTTGTCTACGCTGTGGAAGTAGGGAGCATCGCATGCCAGATTGCCCCCTTATGAAAGAATCGATAGCTGGAGGAGGACGCAGGAGGCAAGCTCACCTCAATGCGGTTCTAGAAGAAGAGGAAGAAGCGCCCAGGGATGGTGGGCTCATGGAAGGTACACTTCAAATTTACTCTCGTCCTGCATTTGTGCTATTTGAAACTTTCAACCCCTTTTTTTCTCAAACCTTTTTTTTTCAACCCTCTTTTTATGACTTTTCAAACCCCTTTTTTTATTTTATTTTTTCAAAACACCTTTCCCCTTTTTCAAACTTCACCTACTTTTTTTTGACCTTTTCACGAGAATTGCGATGTGTGGTCAATCACGTGGCAAGGTGGGTGGTCGGGTGCTCACTCGGGCTCGGGCTTGCGAGCAGCAAGGTGCGGGCCTGTGCAGGGCTCAGGCGCTCACTCTCACAGGCGTGCTTGGGCGGTAGCGGCCGCGACGCTGGCGGGTGGGCGCGGCAGCAACGGCAGCAGTGCACAGGGTGGGGCACCGTCTGACGCGGATGGCGTCGGAGGAAGGGGATGGTGGCGTCGCCGACAGGGGACTTGGAGGTCACGGCGGGAGACTAGGTGTTGGCAACGATGGTGGCGTGTATGAGGAGGAGGAGGTAGGGGCGGCTGGTGCTATTAGTAGAGAGATGGCGGAGGGGTACTGTGTAGGCGGCATCGCAGCTGGTAGGGAGGCGACGGTGGAGTGTAGGGCGACTGTGTGATGTTGCCACGGCGACGTGGAGAGGTGTGGAGGCCATCTACGGTGGTGAGGGAGGTGAGCATGCGGCGACAGCCGGAGGATGGGCGACGACGGCGTGGGGTGAGGTGAGGTCGCCAGCGGGCGTGGGCGACGTGGAGGGGCACCGGGAGTGGCTGTGGAGGGAGGTCACCGGGGGAGCGGCTCGGTGGCAGTAGGGAGAGAGTTGGGTTAGAACGAGAGGGGCTCGGGTGGCCGTCTGTCGCGACAGGAAGATGGGGAAGGGGGTTCGCGAAGGCGTAAAGATGGCCGGAGGTGCAGTAGGTAGCGAAGTGGGGTGGCGCGGCGGTTGCGGACGGTGGCTGGCAAGGTGATGACCGGAGCTGGGGGCTCCACGACCACGCGGGCGGGCGACCTCGGTGGCAGGGGTGGCAGGGCGGCAGCGGTGCTACTGGCGGAGGCGTCTGCGAGTGTAGGAGAGAGAGAGAGAGACTGTCAGTCATATGGAAGTGGAAAAATAATCAATGACTTATAGTGTTAGCCATTATCAAAATCACTATCAAAACTATGAATATATATGACTCATGACCACAGGGGCACAACACAGAGTTTGGGCGTTCAAGCCCATACATGTATCCCCTGTTATGGCCCTTCGTGGCTTGGATTATGAAGGGAAAAATGGTGCTCTGTTTCTTGCACAGGTGAACCGGCGCACTTGAAATAAGTGGCGCAGCTACGGCATGAGGTTTGAGGCATCGTTAACCCCTTCTATTCCTTCTCTGCAGACCATCAGTTGGAGTAAAAAGTTGGCAGAAATCTGGGCCTTCAAGGCCATATAATTATTTCCTTCCATGGCCCTTCATAGCTTGATTTACAAGGAAGAATACGATGCTCTATTTTTTTGAAACGGTGATACAGGAAGCCATCATCAAGTGATCTGGAGCACCCTACATTAGGTGATTCAGCACACCCATACAGGTGATCTGAGACACCCACCCCAAGTGAATTGGCAGAAGTTTTCACCTTTTTTATTTGTTTATTACTGTCACTATTCGCAAAACTCGCTTCTTCTCTTCGTTGGGCCGCCGTTTGTTTTCATACTATCGACCTGTCTATCCCAAGGCTAAAAGCCAATGGTCTCCGACACCCTGCCATGAGGAGGGGTCATTCTGGCAGCCGGATGACCTGATATTGGCGAAAAAGTGGGCATTTATGAATAGTAAATTTAGACTATTCACTTTAAGCCCAAGAAGAATTGACACTGCTTTTCTTATTTTGATGCTCATTTGACCCCATCAGAGTATCCAGGCAACTCTGATCCCCTAGTAGGCTGGCCCTTGGAAATACGGCTCCGAGATGACTCCCGATGTCGCTGCTCGCATGCATTTGGCTGTCTAAGGGGCCGTCCCGGACTTCCCGTGGATGAGCACCCGCCTCACACCTCCCCGAACACCCGGGTCTAGGAGAGGTGGTGCCAAAATTTCACCAAGACTTTAGGCCGATAAAAAGGGAATAAACTCCTATCACTGGCTCAGTAGGGATCCCGCGGAACCCCAACCGAGAAAATAATGGCGGAAAGGAAAGCTACGCTAGCTACGAAAGCAGGAAAGTAACTACGGTGGTCGGCAAAATCTCGACTCTACAGCTACTCCTACTGTACCGGCAAACACAACCCGGTCTCCCGTCGGGGGACAACCAAGTCCCGCACCCGACATCTCGATTCCACAATCGAGAGACTACCAGACACGAACCGTCCTAGCCACGCTACCAGAAAACGACACGACGCCTCGGTCGCAGAGGCCTGCCCTCTCTAAAGGGTCCAAGCCGAAATCACACGGTCCGAAAATACAGTCACGACCTCGCTGTCGTGAACTCTACGTCGTCTAGGGAGAACCCTCGGTGACGCTCACCGAAATCCCAGACCTCGACTTCGAGAACGCTCCTGAAGACAACACCTGAAACCCTGCCTCACAGACGAGAAACGGAAACCAAGACAATACGACACGTCGCGTGACAGGAGCACCTCCCACCAGAAGAACGACTGAATGCGTCCCCTGACGTCTTACACTGCGTCACAAGTGTCTAGCTACAACGCCCCGGGCACGAGACTCAGACATGCAACAAGTACCACAACAAGGACTAGCTGGGGTCACACTCGTCAACGCGTGTCCTCTGCCCCCAACTACGTGTGCACACACAAACCATCTGCTCTAGGTCGGATCCTCTAGCTAGTTTTTCCCCCCGCCGGACTCTGCCGGCAAAGGCAAGGGGCCCAACGGTGACCAGCCTAAAAATCATCTCACTCGGGTCACGCTCTCCACCACTCCCAGGTGGGTCCGCACCCGCGTGCATAGGAAGCTACGACTAGTGGGGGTTCACTAAACGTGAACACAGAAAATCACGCACGCATTAATCGCGAGTGACGCGAAGTAAACCAGTGGCTCGAGACCACCAACTCTGGACAACCCACTAGACCTATTAACCCAACGGTCCTTGAGTCACATGACTCGGGGTCAAGACCGCTGAACGCGACGGCACGAGCTGAAGGACACGATGGTACATGATGACGATCCATCCGAGCTCCGAAAAGTGTGGAGGGGGTAAATGATGCCCCCATCAGAAGAGGAATCCATCCTCTAGGAGGAAACATTGGTGTTCTTTTTGTGACTGGGTGGTCAGGGTGGTGTGGATATGGCCAAAATCTGGGCAATCATGGTATTCATCTTTGACTCTCTCGAATTCTATGACTTCCACTCGTATGGTAGTCAGTAAAGAGATCCTCCTACTGAGTGCATCCGCAACGCGGTTCTCACTCCCAGCCTTATGTTTGATCACAAAGGTGTAGGACTGGATATACTCAACCCAGCGGGCATGACGAGCATTGAGTTTCTATTGAGAGTTGAGGTACTTTAGGGCCTCATGATCAGAGAAAATGACAAATTCCTTGGGCAAGAGGTAGTGCCTCTAATGTCGGAGAGACTGAACCATGGCATAAAATTCTTTGTAGTATGTGGAATATTTCATCCTGGCATCATAAAGTTTTTCACTAAAGTATGCCACTGGGTGTTCCTCCTGACTAAGGATCCTGCCAATACCTACCCCGGATGCGTCACAAGTAACCTCGAAGACTTTGGAAAAGTCAGGGAGGCATAACACCGGGGCTTGGGTCATCCTTTCCTTGAGTTCTTGGAAGGTCTTAGAAGCTGACTTGGTCCACACAAAAGTCCCCTTTTTGAGGTAGTTTGTGATGGGGGCTGTAACGGTGCTGAATCCCCTAATAAATCTCCAATAGAATGTGGCCAATCCATGAAAACTTCAGACCTCATGAAGAGAGTGGGGTTCTAGCCAATCGAGGATAGCTTGGACCTTCTCGGGGTCCATGGACACACCCTCAATGGAGACTACGAATCCTAGGAAGATAATGGAGTTTGTCATGAAATGGCATTTGCCCAGGTTGGCAAAGAGACTTTCCCTCCGAAGGGTAGTGCAAACTTGCTTAAGGTGGTCCAGGTGGGCTTCCTTGGATTGACTGTAGATGAGGATATCATCAAAATAGACCACTAGGAAGAATTAAATTCAAATTCGACGCCCAAAATCTCTAGCGGTCTATCGTTCAGCCGCTACACCACTCTGGCGCTCTATATATCGACCACTATGCTCTGTCAGTTCCGTGAATAGAAGGAAGAGCAAAAAGATTGGATCTTTATGATCCTATCTACTAGAGACCGAGCTAGGAAGACTATTAGGCATCTATGGGACTCTTAGAAGTCAGACTAATAGTAAACAAGGACCCTAGAGTCGGCCTAATCCTTGAAAACCTAGCAAAATCCTATAAATAGATTCCAATTTTGGACTGAGCGACCCTTACTTTGACTTGCATGGAATCAAGGTAAGGAGTGGTTATTTGTGGTAAGTTCTTTAGAAGCTTTTGTTTCTAATACATAGGACTACTTCTCCCAAAATTTCATGCTAGGAGATCAAGTAACCAAGGAGTTAGAACCTTGCAAAGTTGCTGGTTTCATCATAACAACCCAAGAAACTGTGTAATGGGGTGCTGAAGATCTAGGAATTAGAGCCCCAGAACGAGGTATTTAGAACATGGTCCTTTAGAACTTTCTGTTCCCCTTAGTATCTTCTTCTTACCCTCCAAATTTCACATCCATAGGTCAAGAGAGTAAGGAGATTGAGCAATGAGAAGTTGCTAAATTATTACAGGAAGGGAAGGACTAAGGGCTTACTTTGCAGTCCCAAATCTGAAGTTTAGAAGTAGTTACAGGGGTAGGTCATCTCAAGAACGGTGATGTGAAACTACCTAGGGGCCGACTAAATGACCCTCGGACTTAGCAAGTAATTATTAGACGGACCGGTGATTTCAATCGAGCGGACTCACTCGTGTAGCGCACACTAGTGCCCGTAGGTAACTCGACGATGGTGCGAAGGATCCGATGTGGGACCTTGCTACTCTGGGGGTTAGCTAGCCTAAGATTGAACCCCTAAGGGCCCTGGGATGCCCACTCTCATGGGTGGCCAGCACACCGAGGGCGTGGGATGTAGTGTCTCGCTCACAACTCACCCGCGGTGGTCACTCGATTAAGGAAGACCACGGACTCACGCGTACGGCTTGCTCTCACGGCGCACACGATCCCCGAAGGTGACCGGGCGATGATGATGAGGGTCCAAGGTGGAACCCAATCATTCTAAGGGTCGAGGCTAGCTTAGGATGACCCCTAAGCGTCTGGGATTCCCAACTTGAGTGGGGGCCGGCACTGCGGGGGCGTGGGTTTGGGGTGGCACTCTCTCACTTTCCTCGGTGGGCACACTAGAAGTCGTGTGCAATTGCGGGCTCTCGACTCACCATCCGACGGGCATTCAAGATAGTACAAAATTAGCAAAGCGAGTAACCAGCCAAGGGATAATAGTCACTTACCTGACCGGGGTGAAAACACCTATCCCGCTCAGAGACTAGGGCGAGCGGGGAGGCGTGGGTACGCACCCGCACGCCGCGGCAATGGCACTTGTCCTGTAAATGAAGGAAAGCTACAGCACTACACCTCACGCAGGAGCGGGATCTTGGGGTGGGGGTTAAGTGCTTACATCCAAAACTACCTCCATGCAGGGAGGGCCTTCAGCCGGCCAAGCGAGGGGAGGGGATGGAGCAAGAATCTTAAGGCGCCTGGCTCCTCGTCGGTGCCGCCAGCTTCTAGAATTACAGGACAGTCAGTCGAAGTGTACGCCACCACAGATGCTCCCGAACTCCAAATGGACCGAGACTAGAGCCAAAACACTCCTATCTAGCCCAGGAAGACACTCAAATTTTTTGGATTAACCTTGAGATGATCGCTGGCTGGTTTAGGTCTTGGAATAGGGCCAGATAGTACAGGTACTAACTGCTCCCAGACTGTTGCTGCTGGAAGATGGAGGCGCCACAGGCAGTCCTGAATGCGGATGGAGGCGGGGCTGGTACCGTGACGACCGCAGATAAGTTTTCTTCCAGATGGGACTGACGGCAACTCATAGGATGTCAGGGTCGATCGTACTTGCCAGAAGAGTGGAGGTGGGTCCATTCAGGAACAGAGGAACCAACCTGGCGCGACTTCGGTAGAAAATTCGTAACTTCTGCCACAAAGGTGGTGCGAGGAGGAGATAGGCAGTGCTCCCCGACCGCGGCCCTCGAAATGGTCATGGAGGGTGGCCAGATCCTGGCCAAGATGGGGGCCTCCCTGGCTGAAGCTTACGCTCAGTCAGAGTTGGATTGGGCGAACCTTGCCCGGACTCTAGGTATGTCCGACAGGAAGATAGCTCGGCTCACTGAGGAGTGCGATGGGCTTCGGTGGGAGCTCTCCTCATTTAAAGAGCTAGCGAGGGTGAGCTAGGCGGAGGCCCAGGCCCTGACCGAGCAACTGGCTCGGGCACGCGAGTCGCTTGAGAGGAAGAGCAAGCTTCTGGAGGAGGGGCGCGTGACCCATGCTGAGCGAGATTCTCAGTGGGAGGTTGATCGGGCTGAGCTACTAGACTGAGCTGAGGAAGCCGTGTGCCTTTGGTTAGAGGCCGAGTCTAATCTGGCCGAGGCAGAGAAGCAGATGGCCGAGGCAGATTAGAGGTTGGTCAAGGCGGAACAGGAAAAGGCCGAGCTCGCTAGTAGGGTGGGATCGATCGGGGAGAAGGCACTCAAGCAGTTTAAATGCTCATCGGCCTACCAGATTGACCTTAAGAAGGCTGCCCTCCCCTACTATGAGTCTGCTCTTCGTCGAGGCATCTGCAAGGGGTTCAAGCATGGCTATGGCCGGGCCATCTCCTGGGTGGAGGAATAGGTCCCAAGGACAATTATTTTCCCCTCTAGCCAACATTACGACTCAGACCTAGCGACCTTAGAATCTTCTGGCTCGGCATCAAGGCAAGAGGAGGACCAAAGGGACTCATCTTCGTCCAAGGGATCGCCAACTCTGGATGCCTGGGGAGGGCATGCAACTGAGGTAGTTCCTACACCGGTGGGGTCAGTGCCAGGGTCGACCATTGTCGAGGATACCGGGGGCAGACCTTCCGGGCCTTCAACTTCAGCGCCTTAGGATGGGGTAGAGGCCTGATGTTCCTGACTTTCTTTTCTCCTTTCCTGTGTTTTTTCTTGAAGAAAAACTTTCTCTTGGGGGTTGGGTATGATGTTAATTCACCCAGCCTGGGGTACATTAATTTGTTAGAGTAGGAGAGTGCTCATGCCTTCAGGGAAGGTATGAGGAGTTCGCTCCACCGCGGCACAAATTTCCCCGAGGTTAGGGCTACGCTAGCTCGAATAGGGAGTATTTAAGGATAGGTGTCGAAAGATTATTGTAGTCACTGGTGTTGAAACATGTGCCGAGGTAATGAAAGAGGGGTAGTCATCAAGCGTGGAAGACCTGAGTGACTATCTACACGCTGGTTTCACTGATGATGACGAAGACCTAGGGGCTAATGCATTCATCGGCATTGAGTAATATGCCGAAGCAAAGGGTAGGTTTTCTTTTGCTAACGAGGATGGAAGGTCCAAGTTGAAGCCTTTTTTACTGATCTCATCGATGATGACGGAGATTAGGACTAGTGCATCCATCGGCATTGGGTACGATGCTGAAGCAAAAGAGAGGTTGCATTCATTAATAGGGACGAAAGGCCCAGATTAATGGAATACTGACCAGTCTTGTCGATGATGACAAGGGTCAATGACAGTTTGTTCATCGACATTAGCTAAATGCCAAAGCAAAGATTGGTTTATTCATTAACGAGGACGAAAGGTCCAAGTTAAGGAGTACTGACCAGTCTTGCCGATGATGACAAAGGTCAGTGATAGTTTGTTTATTGACATTGGCTAAATGTCGAAGCAAAGATAGGTTTGTTCATTAGCAGGGACGAAAGGCCCAAGTTAAGCAGTACTGACCAGTCTTGCCGATGATGACAAGAGTTAGTGACAGTGTATTCATCAACATTGGCTAAATGCCGAAGTAAAGATAGGTTTGTTCATTAACGAGGATGAAGGGTCCAAGTTAAGGAGTACTGACCGATCTTGCCGATGATGACAAGGGTCAGTGACAGTTTGTTCATCGACATTGGCTAAATGTTAAAGTAAAGATAGGTATGCTCATTAACGAGGACGAAAGGTCCAAGTTAAGGAGTACTGACCGGTCTTTCCGATGATGACAAGGGTCAGTGACAGTTTGTTCATCGACATTGGCTAAATGTCGAAGTAAAGATGGGTTTATTCATTAACAAGGACGAAGGGTCCAAGTTAAGGAGTACTGACCGGTCTTGCCGATGATGACAACGGTCAGTGATAGTTTGTTCATCGACATTGGCTAAATGCCGAAGCAAAGATAGGTTTGTTCATTAACGAGGACGAAGGGTCCAGGTTAAGAAGTACTGACCGGTCTTGCCGATGATGACGAGGGTTAGTGACAGGTGTTCATCGACATTGGCTAAATGCCGAAGTAAAGATAGGTTTGTTCTAACGAGGATGAAGGATCCAAGTTAAGGAGTACTGACCGGTCTTGCCGATGATGACAAGGGTCAGTGACAGTTTGTTCATTAACATTGGCTAAATGTCGAAGCAAAGATAGGTTTGTTCATTAATGAGGATGAAGGGTCTAAGTTAAGGAGTACTGACCGGTCTTCCCGATGATATCAAGGGTCAGTGACAGTTTGTTCATTGATATTGGCTAAATGCCAAACTAAAGGAGAGGTTTGTCTATCGATGGGGACGGAAGGTACGGGCCAGTAGCCTATTTATCGATTTCACCGATGGTGACAAGAATCGGCGTTAGGTTCATTCGTCAGCGTAGATTAAATACCGAAGCAAGGAGTTTGTTGCAGAACAGGTGTAAGGCTTATGCTAGTGGAACGTGACTTTGCCGGTCGCATACGGGAATTCTTGTGGGACCTGAATGGCGAATGGGAATATAACATCATCATTTTGTCATCATCATCATCATTTTTTTCATTTTTTTAAATACATTACTGACTTAGGCGCCCTTTCGGGTTTTCACCGAAGCCAGCCCCCTCTTGGTTTTGCCCACGCGTCCTTTCATGTTTTCACGTGATGGGATACCCGATTTTGCCTGCGACGCCCATTCGAGTTTTTCGCTGTAGCCGGGTTATAGCCATTTTTGCCCTTGCCCTAGTGTAGGAACAAGTCTGGCGGGGCACCTCTATTTTGAGCCCCATTTTTATCATCATTTTTTTTATTTACGGAACCGAAGCCAGAACGGGTAGGGATTTATTCATCGGCACTAGCCAAATGCCGAAGCAAAGGTGGGTTTATTCGTTAACAAGGATGAGAGGTTCAGGTTAAGGGAAAGGTTGACCGATCTTACCGATGATGACAGGGGTCAAAGCTAGTTTATTCATCGACATTGGTTAAATGCCGAAACAAGGATATGTTCATTCATTAACGAGGAAGAAAGGTCCAAGTTAAGGAAAAAGTTGACTAACCTTACCGATGATGACAAGGGTCAAATATGGTTTGTTCATTGACATCGATCCAATGCCGAAGCAAGGATATGTTTGTTCATTAACGAGGACGAAAGGTCCAAGTTAAGGGAAAAGTTGACTGATCTTGTCAATGATGACAAGGGTCAAACATGGTTTGTTCATCGACATCGATCCAATGCCAAAGCAAGGATATGTTTGTTCATTAACGAGGATGAGAGGTCTAAGTTAAGGGAAAAGTTGATGGATCTTGCCGATGATGACAAAGGTCAAACATGATTTATTCATCGACATCGATCCAATGCCGAAGCAAGGATATGCTTGTTCATTAACGAGGACGAAAGGTCCAAGTTAAGGGAAAAGTTGACTGATCTTACTGATGATGACAATGGTTAAACATGATTTGTTCATCGACATCGATCCAATGCTGAAGCAAGGATACGTTTGTTCATTAATGAGGGCGAAAGGTCCAAGTTAAGAGAAAAGTTGACCAATCTTGTCGATGATGACAAGGGTCAAACACGATTTATTCATCGACATTAGTTAAATGCTGAAGTAAGGGTATGTTTGTTCATTAACGAGGACGAAAGGTCCAAGTTAAGGGAAAAGTTGACCGATCTTGCCGATGATAACAAGGGTCAAACACGATTTGTGGGTTTATCCTCCGGCGGGACTTGTAGGAGCATACCCTCTAGAGGTTTGTGTGGGTGAAGGTAAGGAGGAACTTTTAATTATCACATTATTAACTCAAGTGCCCTTTCGAGTTTTCACCGAAGCTAGCCCCCTCTTGCTTTTTCCCACGCGCATTTTTGGGTTTTCACGTGGCGGGGTATCCGATTTTACCTGTAACGCCCTTTCGAGTTTCACCCTCTTGTACAGATTTGGCAGATATATACAGTGAGTTCTCTTTTTGGTTATTTTTCTCTTGTAAATGCATGGAATGAGTAAAACTAACTTACTGACGACTGACTCACGAGAGAGTGGACTTGGCGAGGTGAGAGACACTGACTTGAGTGACATGAGGGACAAGGGAGCGACGTCGTCTTGAGTGACGTACGAGATAGGAGAGCGACGCCGACTTGAGTGATGCACGAGACAGGAGAGCGACGCCGACTCGAGTGACGCACGAGAGATAGGAGAGCGATGTCGACTTGAGTGACGCACGAGACAGGAGAGCGACGCCGACTCGAGTGACGCACGAGAGATAGGAGAGCGACGCCGACTTGAGTGACGTGAGAGATAGGAGAGTGACGCCAACTTGAGTGACGCGAGAGACAAGAGAGCGTCGCCGACTCGAGTGATGCGTGAGACAGGAGAGCGACGCCGACTTGAGTGACGCACGAGAGATAGGAGAGCGACGCCGACTTGAGTGATGCAAGTGGCAGGAGAGCGATGCCGACTCGAGTGATGCGTGAGACAGGAGAGCGACGCTGACTTGAGTGACGCACGAGAGATAGGAGAGCGACGCCGACTTGAGTGATGCACGAGAGATAGGAGAGCAACGCCGACTTGAGTGATGCAAGTGATAGGCTAAACATCACTTTGTGAGCTAGACGATCAACAATGGACCGCTTACCCAAGTTAGACGGTCAGTTACGGTCCATTCTGTAATAAGCGGTTAGCACTAGACCGTTCCATAGTGGAACGGTTTATACGTGACCGTCTGAATTAATGGGCAGTCCATCGACCGATCGTGCTGAGAAGTGAAAGACAAGTAAGCCTCGACACTTTGTGAATTGAACGGTCTATAAAGGACCGCCTACTCAAACTGGACGGTCATTGAGGGCCCGCTCTGTAGTAAACGGTTAATAGCGAACCGTACCACAATGGAACGGTCTAGACGAGACCGTGTTAATGACTGGGCGGTCTATCGATAGACCGCTCTATTCGGTCGGGTGGCGGAAGGCACACCACCCAAGGATAGGAACTGAGCAAGAAAAATGATGAATGGATGGAAGAAGGAGGTGGAGTGAGCCCCTGAATGCACAACTGGCGGCCCATGAACTTACGTCGCCGCTTCTTCTTAGGTAAAATCTTCTTGAAATGAACCCACCTGACACGGACTTGGGCCTTCGAGCTTCTTGATTTGCCGTGTCTTCTTAAGTAACGGACCCACCTGGCAGATGGCCTGGCCTGATTATGAATATGTCACTTTATCTGGGCGGTTGCCCCTAGACACGCGATGCTAACCATGGGCGGACATTCCTGGACAACTAACTCCTTGGGATGAACATTAGAAGACCATGGAGTTTTGTTAGTCGACACCAGAAGCATGAGATTCGGCATCTCTACTCGGCCGTTGGACATGAAACATAACTCCCTTACCAAACGTGCAGGACGAAACTGAGGGAGCGTAATGCACAACGTTGATGCTGCCGGCACATTGATAAACCGATGGAGATTACCTAACAAATGTAGAGTGCCCCTGGACAATCTTGAAAGTACGACCAATTGTCTCTTGAACACGAAATTCATTAAACTCTTGGCAGCCGTATGGGTTAGCACCATCTGAGTGGAGAATCCTACTTGGCTAGTGAACTGAACACCAATCGAGTGAGGAGAAATAACAATATTGATAGTAGATCCTTCGGCAAGCAATGAGATTGCCACCGGCCTCACTCAGGAGAAAACTGACACTAGCGCAAAGGAGCTTCCCTTGGCAACCATCTTTGAAAGTGAGGGCTCTTTGTCCCCAAAACAGCCAGGGATCAGGACTTGGATCAACATGCGACAAATGAAACCTTGAATCTCGTAATGCACGATCGAATCCCGACTTGGCTTATCATCTCCCTGGGGACTAGACCTGAGGGGCACCAAAGGTAACACACACCCGCTCTGTGGGGTGGGAAGTGATAGAGAAGGGGTAGAAGGAAAAGGTTTGGAAGGTGTTGGTGAGGGTAATGCTAGTAGCGGAGTGGACCCGATCATGCTCCGCGATCCAAATATGGTTGTAGCCAGATGACCCATTCATGAATGACAAGGCCTCATGACCAGTTGCAGTATTAATCATGACTTCCGTTATTGGCACTGAAAAGTCATCTTTGGGGCAAGCTTTGTTCAGGTCCCAGAAGTCGACACATATCCGGATCTGTCCATTCTTCTTTTTCACGGGGATGATATTTACCAACCACGTGGTGTACTGATTCTCTTCGACAAATCCCACATCAATGAGCTTGTTGACTTCTGTGCATATTTGAGTGATGAGCTCCGGCCTCATGCACCGCGGTGGTTGCTTTACCGGGTCGGCTTCATGGCTAATCGCCTGCTCATGTTGTGAAACTGCAGGGCTCAGTCCTGGCATCACTTTGTAAGTCCAGGTGAAGCTGTCCTGGTACTCTTGCAGCAGCTGGATGTACAGGTCCTGTTCTTCAAGAGATAGCTGGGCACTGAGGAAGGTAGGCCTGGTTCATCTTCGCTTCCCAAGTTGACTTTTATCAGCTCATCGACTGTGGCTTGGCCTCCATCTTCTATTTCTGGGGGTGCTGGCTGAAGGTTGATGAAATCTGGGATATCATCTTCAGGGCTGAGGGCCTTAATTTCATCATATGACATCATCAGAGCTTCTAGAGGATCCTCTGTTTCATTCTACATCGGCTGTGCGGACTGTTCTATCAGCGAATCTGCCACTGTTGCAGCTTCCAAGGGCGAGTGAGCAGCTTTAGCCCCTGTAGATAGAGTTGCAGCCATGATGAGCTAGTGGTTGTTTATTGCCAGGCTGGAACGGCATCCCAGTCTTGTAGCAGAAGTCGAGGAAGCCTCGTCTTTTTGGGCAGTTGTATCTTCCGTAGAAGTGGCTTTTTCTTTCTTGGCAACATGTGCCTCTTGGTCGGAGTTAGCCGAGGCTTCCCCGATTGGCAGGAGAGATGCTGAGGTCATCATCAGTGGGACTCCACTAGAGGGAGAGATCCCTGCTTCTTCAACATCTTCGGCTTCGCTGCTGGAACACGGGGAAGGGGAGATGGGCCTGATGCCCAATATCTGTCCTGCTGGACAGAACTGAAGCAATCCGAGCGGTACACTGCACTCCGGGGTCTGAAGAGGACACCGCTTGTGCCCAGATGAAGCTTGAGAAGTGTAGATGCACTCCTGAAAGTCCAGCACCATTCTGAGGTCACAGGAGGGCGAGGCAGGCCGTGGAAGGCGACCTGTGCGAATCTGTCCTGCAGGATTGATCTGCGCAGTCGACGTGCAGAGGGCGGTGCGATCTCCACCGGACTCCGAATGACGCAAGACCAATGGGGTCGGAAGGCTGACAGGCAGATATACTTACCCTAAAAAAATGAGCACCAAAGGAGCACCAATCTGGGAGTGGTCGGCACTTTAGTGGGGCTCTGGATTATGGGCGAACAACCAGACAGGTTGACGATGGCTGTGGTGGAATTTCCGGTGCCGAAGTCAGAACGGGACAAAACCACATAGGTTGGTTTTTTGTCGTCGAGGGGCACAACTTTGATGAAGACGCCTCGGGCTGAAAACCAGCAGAGGATGGTGTGCCAAGGCTGACAAGTCTGCTGCAGGTTCTGGGCGGACTGGGTCACACCAGTCAGGCGCAGTCATAGGAGAACGGACGCCATGGGCTGTACCAACGTTGGAACGAGGTGAGACCACCTCTGGAACGTCGAGGGCTCGGAGAAGAACAAACTCTCAGAAGAGAGTTCTGGCTGAATCACGCCTTAGAAGTCGGTGCAGTCTCTGCTAAACGGTCCTCAGATTCTGACTCGAATCTGGCGCAGTCGTATGAGAATGGATGACGCGATCTGTGCTGAAGTCGAATCAAGGCAGGACCACTTTTGGAGCGAATCAGGCTCGACGAAGAACGACTCCACAGAAGACAACTTTGGCTGGTTCACACTGTGGACGTCGGGGTAGACTCTGCAAGCTTGGACCAACTTTCTGCTACAGATCTGTGAGCAGCAGGGCAAGGAAAATCTCCAATGTCAATGACGAGGATGATGCCGTGGGTTACACAAAGCACGAGAGACAGAGCTCAGAGGAACAATGTCAGATCATCATCACGAGGACACGCTCGGGAGTGAGCACGACACTAGTGAACGCAGGTCTGACTCCTTCGAAACAAGGCAACGTCTCTTACGTCTCACATGAAAAGAGACACGACTGCCAGAATAACAGACATCAAGGAAACGAAACGACAGAAACAACAGGCACACAAAGCATCAGTTTACACAAGGAAACATAGTCCTCTCAGCTGACAGCCTGACTACATCATCGGTTTCGGTGCCAAAGGCGACAAGGAACACCTGGCACACAGGACACCAATGACAAATAAATGAAAAGAATGACAGCAAAACAACAACACTAGACCATGAGCAGAATCGAGTTAATCCTTAGCCGGATAACATGTCTGACCGAGTCGCAAGCTAATGTCACCAGGAAAGGAGAGCACAGCAATGCTAACTGACAAGACAATGGTCCACGACAGAAACACAAAGCCATACAGAAATAGCACAACAGCACCTGCAGGATCCCGACTCTAAACAGCACACAGAATCATGGAACACATTTGCAAGCATGGTCACGCACATAGGTATCAGGAAAGACTCCGACAATCACATCTCAGCACACGTACGGTGGCACTGCAACTCATCGGAATCACAATTAACATGCCACGAGTACTAATCCAGCGAGCAACTGATCACGAGGAACCTAAGTGCAATGGAGGAGGAGCACCAGCTTCAGCACAAAGCACAAGAAAAATGCTAGTCTCAGCTTACCTTCATGTCCTGAAACGATAAATGAGCCTTCTCAACACATCGGCCGCTAGACACGGCACGACGGACATGGTACGCTACAGCTCTTAACACCATGACAGAGTCCAAAGCTAAGCAACCAGTAAGCAAGGAGCAGATCAGACTCAAAATGGAGTTGTCTACACTTAAGCAGACACAGGATAAAAGCATCACTAAGATAGCAATTCCAAGGCAAGTCTCGAAAAAGATTCCACCAGAAGGGACGAGAAGCAATAAGCTCAGTCCATGGTAGGACATTAGCATGGACTTCATGTTGGGATTACCCCACACCCTCTGAAAGTATGACTCTATCTTTGTGGTTGTAGACCGGTTCTCCAAGATGTCATTATTCATTCCCTGCTCCAAGACGTCGAATGCCTCTAGAGTTGCCCGTCTATTCTTTTCACACTGTGTCTCCAGATTCGGACTCCCTTGTACCATAGTGTCAGATAGGGATCTGCGGTTCACTAGCTATTTTTGGAAAATCCTATGGCACATGATGGGCACCCAATTGAAGTTCTCCACTACATACCACCCCCAGACCAATGGTTAGACTGAGGTTGTCAATGGGAGTTTGGGGGATCTTCTTAGGTGTTTGGTCTGAGATTGAGTCAGGGATTGGGATTGGGTGTTGCCCTTAGTAAAGTTTGCCTATAACGATTCGATCAATAGGTCTACCGGCATGAGCCCCTTTAAGATTGTCACCAGTCGTAGACCTAGGAAACCCATAGACCTGGTCCCACCTCCCCTCCAGTCACGTGTGTCAGATTCAGTCGAGTCCTTTGTCGATCATATTAGACAGTTGCATGTGCATGTACGTCATCACATTGAGACCAACAACGCACGATACAAAGAATTAGCTAATGCCCATAGACACCACCGTGAGTTTCAGGAGGGTGATTATGTCATGATCAGGGTCAGACCTAAACGATTTCCCTCAGGAGCTGTGAAGAAGTTACACGCTCGTGATGTCGGTCTATTTCGCGTAGCGAGGTGAGTCGGATCGAATGCATATGTTGTGGACTTGCCAGAGGATTATGGGATCAACTCCACTTTCAACATCTCGGACCTAGTCACTTTTAGGGACCCAGCGGTGATACCTAGTGAGCCATTTGAGCCGTCTCCACCCCTTGTGAGTGGCACCACCCCAAAGCGTCCACCTTTACCCTTGTTACCTCAACAGCGTGAGCAGATAGAGCATATACTGGATGAGCAGGTAACGACTACTCGAGGTGGAGTGTACCAACGCTACTTGGTACGATGGAGGGTTCATCTATATGAGCGGCCAGCCTCGGACCATTTATCCTCGTCTGGTTTTGAGGTTGAGTGGTCTATCGTTAGACCGCTCATGCTATGGGCAGCCAGGTGAGGTCCGCCTATCCTCTCTTGGGGGGCCAACTTTCAGCTGCTTGTCGTTCCATTGGGATGTGCGGCCATGTCTCGACCACTTAACCCAGTTGACCTTTGGTCAATAGTTGAGTGTCGGTCGCATTAGGCAGTCTGGTCAAGACCATTTTGACTGACATTGTAGTATGTCAGTTCTGTTTAGTGGTTTGGTCAAAATCATTTGGACCATGAACTCTTCTGGGTCGGTGGGCTTGAGACGCCAGACCTTGACCGCTCATCCCCTTGGGCAGTCTGCCCTTAACCGCCCATCCCCCTTTAGTGTTTAGACTTGAGCGGGCTGTCCCAGACTGCTCATGCCCTTGTATGGTCCTCCTAGAACCACTCATCCCTGTGCGTTGTCTGTTGGCCGTGATGTCCTGTGCTGTGTCCATCAGTCTTAGGTTTGTGTCCTAGGGCGGTGTCTGTGTGTCGGTGGTGTGTTGGATTGGTCGGTTGAAGGTTGACTGAGTGTGGTCTGTTCTTGGACTGCCATAGTTTTCCTAACGACTCAGTCTAGGACTGCCATTATGCGGAACGTCATTTCCCGACATCTTGGTTTTCGTTTATCTTGGCTTGACCTTATGGTTTGCCTGTTGTCCCGTGGATGTCTCTTGATGTCCAATGAGGGCTATGACCATGATATAAGGTGGCTAGGAGTGTTCTTTCCGTAGACAGTCTTCTGTACTACTTTTTATGTCATTGTCTGGTTCTGGTCAACCCAGTGTTACCCAGTGGTTGATAGGCGACCTTGTGTGTGTATCGGCGGTTCTGTCCAGTTTGAGACATGTTCTGGATGCCGTGAGGTTTCGTCTTACCTCGTTCTATGTATCCAGGTGTTCTGAGGATTCTCGATGTTCCCTCAGGTCCCCGTGAGTCGTTTCTTACAGTGAGTCATTTCTTCTGGCTCGATGAGGCTTCCGGTGATGACCTGCTATTACAATCACTACGCCCTCACAGAGGGGTTGGCATAGGGGAGGGGGACTATGAGATACATAAAAATACTACCTCCGCACAGGGAGGAGCTGTAAGCCGGCCAGGCGGGGGTGGGGAAACAAGGTCGGCGATCGTTTTGGGTTCTGCCCGCTTCTGGGACAGCCTGATAGGGGGCCGATGGGCGCTGCCACGGACAGTAACGAACTGGGATGACGCCGAAACCAGCGCCAATCTTTCGCTGACTGGTCCAGGAAGGCTCCAGAATTTTTGGGGAACAGTCCGTTGTCGTGGCTGGTCGTGGCTGGCTCTGGAACTAGGGTGTTCTGTTCTGACTGAGACTGCTCTCAGGTCACAGTAGCAGGAAGATGATGCCGTCACGAACACTCCCGGAGTCAAAAAGGTGCAGGACCAAAGCAAGCGCATCCGTTTATGAGTCTTCTTCGTTCTCCAACAAGGAAGGGCACTAGAGGAGGTCGGAGTAGGAAGGTAGAGGGTGAACAGTGGCGGGGTGTCAGTGTTGGTTCTGAGTGGACTGACTTGCACACCCGAGGAAGAAAAATCGGAACGGACAGCTCCGGACTCCAAATGAGGCTCCGCCGGTGGCGTTGGATAGAAGACTGGTAGAGGAACATCCCAGCCAAACAGCGCACCAAGGGTAGTTGGGGTGTGGGTGTAGCAGCTTCTGTAGTAGGGCTCTGATCTTCCCAGGGATGCCAGATGAGCGCTCTGACGAGAACGGACCTCCAGGACAGCCCTGAACTTGGATGAAGGCCGGATCACCTCGGTGTCGAAGCTAACTGGGAGAGATTTTCGTCAATGTATAGCACACCTCCAGAAGTCACCGGATGACCCCGGGGCAGGCTCTGCAAGTCGGGCTTCTGCTACTGTCTGTGATCTGGTGCAGGGTAGAGTGATAGAATGTGAGAGTAGGAGTGAGGGAGCGGGGGGGATGACCCTAGGTTGGAGCGGGGGGAGTGTGGTCCGACCAGGGGAGGGTTGCTTAGCAAATTCCTTATCGAGAAGAATTTCAGAAGAGGTGAGGTTGATCAAACATTATTCACCAAGGTAAGTCATCTAGACATTCTCATTATTCAAATTTATGTGGATGACATCATTTTTTGTTCAACCAATCCTACTTTATGTAAGGAATTTTCTAAACTCATGACTTAAGAGTTTGAGATGAGTTCAATAGGTGAATTAAAACCGACAGTGGTGACTGACTCGCTCTCCTCCCTTCTAGAGAGAGAAGCTCCGTCCAAGAACTCGCTCCGGCGCCTCATCTGGTTTCGCCCTGTGTCGCCTTCCGGCCGGCCATGGCCGGCGTGGAAGGGCTTCCTCCTTCTGGTTCCTTGCTCCGAGGGAACGAGTCTTCCTCTTCTCTTGCTGGAAACCGCCGGACCTTTGCGCAGGCCCTAATGGAATCCAAGCGCAAGCCTCGGATAGCTTTTCAGGTGAAGGACCCGGCATTCACGGACAGAGGAGAACCAGCAGTGTTCTTCTCCAAGGATGAGGTCCAGGCTTCTATCCGATACCTTTCCTTCCCAGTGGTGGCTAAATGTTCTTATGGTCGCCCCACTTTTGCGGAGATTAAGAGTTGCCTGCAGCAGCGTTTGGCTCTCTCTTCCGATTTTGTGATTAGCAAGCTTAATCCAAGACATCTGCTCCTTAGATTCGATTGTGAATCTGACTTCATGAAGCTGTTGATACAGAAAAACCTGTATATTAAAGGTTTCCTGTTCCGTTTCTTCCGTTGGACGACAGATTTCAACTTCGACTCTGATCCACCAACCGTACCGGTCTGGATTGGTTTTCCGTCCTTGCCGGCTAATCTGTATCATGAAGACTGCCTGCGGTCGATAGCTGGTAACTTTGGACTGGTTCTGCGGATTCACGAGCGATCGCTGGCCATGTCTGAAACCTCTGAGGCGCTCGCCTGTGTAGAGATGGATCTGTCTTTGCCTCGAAGGGAGCGGCTCTGGATAGATCTGGATGGAATTGGTTTCTGGCAACCTGTTAACTATGACCGAGTCCCTGGTCTTTGTTCATACTGCCATAAGCTTGGACACTCTGTTGAAGGATGCAAGAAAAAACAGGGTAGATCCTCCCGCATCAATGCAAGGGAGTTTGTTCCGGAGAAGCCCCGGCAAGTCTATTTGCCCCGTCGTTTGAACCCGCCAGCTGTTCGGCAGAATACTGCAATGGACAATCCATTCGCGATCCTTCAACAAGGAGATGAGTCATCTGCTTTACGTTGCTCAACCTCTGATATTGTAAGTGAGAAGTCAGGTCAGGGGACAGAATTGGTAGAGGGTGAGCTCATTCTTGACTCTCCTGTGCGGTCCACACCAGTTGTGCCTCCTGACTCTATTCCTCCGCCAGGTCCGGTTGACATGCAGGCTCAGTGCTCAAGTCCTATACCAGACTGTACTGTTAGTGAGTTTTTGTTAAACGAGGGGATTCTGTCTCTCTCTTCCTCGCAGGGCTTTCTTGATGTTGCTGAGGCTGCTGCCCCCCGGACTAACTCTGTCCTGGAGGAGGAGCTTAGGTTGGGAGCTTGTGAGGTGGAGTTACAGAGAATTGTAGAGGACACTGATATGTTAACAGCTTGCAAGTTTGTGGCAGATAATGCGATTCTTGATAACATTGCTCATCAGTTTATTCTGGTTGATAAAGGGGGTATTATTCCTTGTACGGCTCCAGCTAGGGGGGTTGTTACCAGATCTAAAGCTAGATCGATGGAGGACATCGGGGGTTTTCTCACATGATTCAGCCTATTCTTGTATGGAATATACGGGGGGTGGGCAATACCAGGTCCCGCAGGAGTTTAAAGCAGATAGTGCAGTCAAATAAGGCCTGCTTGGTGGCCATTATTGAACCTATGCTTCAACTAAATAAGGCCCTCCAGCTGGGGAGATACCTCAAGCTTGGGGGCTATGCTGGCAATAATTGTGAGGAATCCAAAGTTTGGGTTTTCTGGCAGGATAGTTTTGCTTTAGAGGTAGTTGCCTCTTCTACTCAATATATTACTTTGGGGCTCAAATCTGACAATTCTTTCTGTTCTTATTACACCTTTGTATATGCTTCCTGTGACTGTCGGATTAGACGGTCCTTATTCAGTGACCTTGGAATTTTTGCTGCTTCGGTCACTGTTCCTTGGTTGGTGGGAGGGGACTTCAACTGTGTTGCTCGGTTATCTGAGAAGGTGGGGGGAGATCCCCCGGTTTTAGCTTCCATGCTGGAGTTTAATTCTTTCTTGAGTTCTGCTGGACTGATGGATGCTGGTTTTCAAGGCTCCACTATGACTTGGACTAATAATAGAGTAGGAGCTGCTAATATTCGTGCGAGGCTTGACCGGATCCTCCTCAATAGCAAGTGCTCGGCTGAGGCTCCACACCTGGTTGTCAAGCATTTGCCAAGAGGGCCATCGGATCACTCTCCAATGCTTATCTCCTTTGATTGTTTGCCCACAAATCCTGGTCGTTTTATTTTCCAGAAAATGTGGATTTCCCATGATTCTTTCAATAGTGTAGTGTCTGCTACTTGGCAGCAAGCCCATTCCAACCACCCCAATGCATTGGTTAGGCTATGTTCTAAATTGAAGGCCGTTAAAGCTTCCCTCCGAACCTGGAATAAAGAGGTTTTTGGGGATATTTTTTTAACTAAGAGTAGAGCTGAAGCTGATGTTGAGATTAAGCAATGCCAGTTTGATGCAGATCCTTCCCCAGCCAATCGACAGGGCCTTTCAGCAGCCAATGCAAACCTCTGTCAGGCTCTCTGTAGGGAGGAGTTGTTTTGGAATCAGAAATCTAGAATGGACTGGATAGAAAGTGGAGACAGGAATACAGGATTTTACCACGCGATTGCTGGGTGCAACAGACGCAGGAATTTTATTTCCAAGCTCAAGGTAGGTCAACCAGCTGAATGGTGCAATGACCAAGCTGCTCTCCAGGCTCATGCTGAATCTTATTTCAAACAGCTATTTTCTTCAGAAAATCATGAAATTGATCCCTCCCTTCTGGACTGTATTCCAAGTCTAATTTCTGAGGACCAGAATATTTCACTATGTGCCATTCCTGATGCTGCAGAGGTCCGGCTGGCAGTATGGTCACTGAAAGGCTCAAGCTCTCCAGGGCCTGATGGATTTTCGGGTGATTTCTTTACCTCTACCTGGGATATAGTGGGAGGGGATGTTGTTGAGGCAGTCTGTGCTTTTTTCAGAGGTTTCCCTCTCCCTCGGGGCATTTCCTCTTCTTTAATTACATTGGTTCCTAAGGTACATGAGCCAAAGTCCTTTAATGACTTTAGACCTATCAGTTTGTGCAATTTCATATACAAAATCATTTCCCGGATCCTTTTTGAAAGGTTGGCTCCTTTATTGCCCTATATAATTTCCTCGGAGCAGGGGGCCTTTGTAAAGGGCAGATTCATCCTGGATAATGTTGCATTAGCCCGCCAGCTACTGCTAGATCTGAACAGGAAGGTGAGGGGTCACAATGTGATCTTTAAACTAGATATGGCTAAAGCATATGATAGGATGGAATGGGATTTCATCATTGCTGTTATGAGGAAAATGGGCTTCCATACCAGATTCACCTCATATATTGGAATGCTCCTTTATAATTGTTGGTTTTCTGTTAACTTTAATGGAGTGGCAGCGGGTTTTTTCAAATCTGGTAGAGGTATCAGGCAGGGGGACCCCTTAGCCCCTATACTATTCATAATTGCATCTGAAGTCTTGAGTAGAGGGATTTCAGACCAGTTTCTTTCTGGAAGCTTACAGAGGTATAAGGGGCCCAGGCACTGCAGACAGGTTTCCCATCTGCTCTACGCAGATGATACTTTGGTGTTCTTAAATGCAAGCAGACATAACATTGAGGCATTCAAGCATTTTCTTCGAAGATATGAAAGCAGCTCTGGACAAAGAGTGAACGAAGCTAAGAGCAGTTTTATTCTTTCCAGTAAAGCTCCACCCTCTCTCCGACAATCTATCCGCTCTCTTACTGGATACAAGTCTCAGACGGATGGCTTCAACTATCTTGGTATCCCAATCAAGAAGGGTAGATACTTATGTTCAGACTTCCGTTTCCTTATGGATAGGATCCTGGCAAGGTTGGAAGGATGGCAATCAAAGCTTCTATCCCCCGCGGGGAGAGTGGTTCTCATTAACTCTGTTTTGCTCAGCATGCCGGTTTACCTTGCTTCTGCCTGTTTTATACCTAAGAAAGTGTTGCATTTCATTGAAAGTCAGTGCTCTATTTTCTTCTGGCAAGGGAACCAACAAACCAATCGGCGACATTGGGTGGCTTGGAATGATATCCAAAAACCCCGATTAGAGGGGGGGTTGGGTATTAGACACCTACCTTCTGTACAAATCTCCCTTGCAGTTAAGATGCTGTGGAACATCTTACATGGGTCCTCCTTTTGGTCTTCCTATGCTCGAAGCCGGTTTCTTAGATCCCATTTTGCTAGCTGCACTAAGCCTTTCCCTGCAGGTATGCCTTCTGCAATGTTTAGGCAGGCCAGAGATATTATACTGATGCAAAGCAGGTGGTTTATTGGTAATGGGAACTCTATAGACTTCCTGAGGGATTTCTGGACTGGAGATGGTCCGATGCTATATACTAACCGCTCCCCTGAAGTTATAGTCCCTCCTGCTGCTTCTGTCAGTGATGTTATGCAGGATCCTTTACATCCTGCAAGGAGCTTTCTTAGTGATCATTCTATCCTCTCTTGCATCTGTCTTTCCAGTGAAGCTGATCAGTGTGTTTGGGCCGGCTCTTTGAAGGGTTCCTTCCATGTTAGGTCTGTATACAATATGGTTCGACCAAAGGGCCCTAAGAGATCAGATTGGGCCAAGTTATGGCATTCTGCCATTCCCCCTAGGGCTGCCCTGTTTATCTGGAAGCTCATCCATCGAGCAGTCCCTGTGGACAGTAGAGTCATGAACTGTGGGATTCCTCTGGCATCAAAGTGTAATTGCTGCTCTCTCCCAAGTCAAGAGGATATGGATCACCTGTTTATCTCTGGGGAGTTGGCTTCAAGACTATGGAATTGGGTTCTCCCTCTCATCAGCAATGGGGTCTGGCTAAGTGACCATGTCATTGGTCGTATATGGAATATTATCTCTACTTCCAATACTCAGTCTGCCTTTAGCTTCTCTGGGCTCCTAGCAGTCATTATGATGCTTTGGGAAATCTGGAAGAGTAGATGCAAAGCCAGATTTGATGACATAGATGCCAACCTAGCTGTCATTAAGAGGAATATTCTTCTCTCCATCTCACAGACTTTGGACAAGTGTAAGTTCTCTAAGCCAGTGTCTCCTGCTCAGCTGAGGTGTTTAGCCTCCTTCAATATCTTTCCCCGGGTGGTGGTTAAACTCCCCATTCAGGTCTGCTGCAACTTGGCCATCCAGGGCTGTTCCCTACATATAGATGGAGCCTCAAAAGGTAATCCTGGCCGTAGTGGGGGAGGTGGATGTATAAGATTTCCTACAGGGAGTTTGCTGGTAGCTTTTGCTTTCTCCTATGGTTTTGGTTACAGCCTTGTAGCAGAAACTAGGGCTTTGTATGATGGTCTGGCTCTAGCCAACCAGTGCCACATTGAATTGGGTGCTATTTTTTCGGATTGTGCTGTCCTAATTCAGGCTGTCAGAAAAAGAGAAGCTCCTAGTTGGATGACAATCCCATGGTGGAAGAAGATACTGCAGCTGTTACTGAAATTTAACTGCCCGATCCAGCACATATACAGGGAGGGCAACCGGGTGGCAGATTCTCTGGCGTCCTTTGCTTGTGCTGGTTCAGGTTCTTCTTTCTATACTAGTGAGAAAGATCTTCCATGGTTGGTTAAGGGAGCCTACAGGGTTGACCGGATGGGTATGCCTGCCTTTCGGTTTTGATCTTCAAGAAGGCCTTGTTCTTTCTGCAGCTCCTTGTCTTTTGTGCTTTGTGGAGCCGGGGTCCTTTTTAGTCTCCAGAGATAGAGATTGTTCCCTCTAGTTTCTTTCTATAGGAGTCTCATTGTAAATTGTTTTCATTCCATTTGAAACTTGTATAGTCCGGGGTATGCCCCGTTGAAACTTGTAACCCCTTCTTTCTCCAAAATTAATAAAATTGTTGGCCAAGGTGTCTTCCTGGAGGAGTGAGAACACATCTCCCCCCTGGGGAGTTTGTGCACTCGACCTGGTTTAGACTCCTGGGGCTGGTGTTGAATAAAAAAAAAAAAAGTGGCATCATTTACCTTTGCCTCTAATGCATCAACGCACTGGTGCAGGTGCGTTAACGCATCAGGCCTCTAGCTACTGGAACGCCCCTGTGCGTCAACGCACTGGTGCAAGTGCGTTAACGCAGCAGGCTGCGTTGCCCCTGGTTTGTCCCTGTGAGTCTACGCACAAAGACTGTGCGTCAATGCAACAGAAATAATGCCCCTCTGGGTGGCGTCAATTAATAACAACTCGTTCTCTTTTCTGTTAAAATATGGAATTGACGACAGTAACAAATGCGTCAATTAAATGAGTAGCGACCCTGTCACAGGCGCCATTTCATTAACTGGCGACCTGAACAGAGGCGCTATTTACCTGTTCCTATTTTACGTGTTTTTCCAGTAACCTGATTATCACTAGGTGATATGGGTTATGTACCGTTAGGCACTATATTCCATTCCGTGAGTATAGAGGAGCAAAGTGCGTGCGTGGTTGGTTGTTGATTGGCTTGTACACGCCGAGGGTATGTCATACATACTCCCCTCACATGGCATCTAGCCATCTCACACAAGTCCATCCCCATCACATATAAGGCATTATAATAACGATGAACACACCCCCATCTCTAGTCTCCTCGCATATGACACCCTATGACGGCCACGTATATGCCATGATGTTGCACTTATCTCCATCACAAGACCGCGTGCCCACCGCTCTCCCCGAGCTGGCCACTGATCGCCCTGACCACAGAATCGGGTTAGCCGGACCCTGGCCCAAAATCAATATTCCCGGGACCAGCCCCGATTCCCCAGCGTGAAGATACTCGCCTTTCAGGACCGATACCAGACTACTCGGCTCGAGCCACATTTGGCCCCCTCCAGGTGTCAGCTAGTATCTACCCCTGCCATCTCCTCTAGTCCTCCCTTGACGAATCGGGCACATCCCTAGCTCCTTGTGGGGAGCCCTTTTAAAAATACGTGGATGTCTGCCCTGCCATGCATTGACCCGAGGACAGACCCACACGTCAGAATTGTCCCACGGCTTACACCAGCTATACTTTGGCCTCCTCAGCTCATTTGTAAAGCCCACGTGACTCTCATAAAGCATAACACCAATTGAATACATATACCCATACCCGGGCCTTAGCCTCAACTCCAGACCACCCAGTGTGTGTCCGATGCCTCCGACTCTAGTTAACTAACACTCCCAGTAAAGTGCGATGGTCCCCCTATAGCTGCAACATACCCCCTGGTCCTCTATCCATAGCTTCAGACACATCCAGGCTCTTCTTTAGAATTGAACAAAGGTATTCAGATTCAATCCGATGTAAATAAACACCGACTGCTTACGGTCGATGGGGAAAGGCGTCCTGTACATGAATCCCCACAATCACCTGTGCACTCACACCCATGGAACCTCTCCTCTCTCCGCGTGTCGCCTGATCTCTAGAGCTAACGTGCCGCATCCTGGTGACACTCCCCCAGCCAACCTTTAGTTCCATAGGTAATTATCGAGAAATTGACTGACACACCCACACCCCAGTCTGGTTACCGTAGCCCCCAAAAACCTCCTGTGCCATTCGACCCCTCTCGACCTTCCGTGAAAGGTGAG
The DNA here is from genome assembly GCA_024336825.1 of Amorphophallus titanum. Taxonomy (NCBI): domain Eukaryota; kingdom Viridiplantae; phylum Streptophyta; class Magnoliopsida; order Alismatales; family Araceae; genus Amorphophallus; species Amorphophallus titanum. The sequence goes on from JANBPO010008770.1 coordinate 241,917, forward strand.
TGCCCTGTGGTATCATGTGAGGAATATGGATATGAAGTAGGATACCTGAGATATATCAAACTCCCGTGTTTTCCTTTCCCGCTTTATTCGTTCCCTCATCCCGGCCACCGATCTTTCTAACAAAAAGGATGGCATGCCCGGTGGGACGTCTCCTACCTTTCTTCTTTCTTCTGAAGAGAAGCATGTGCCAGCCCTGAAGCTGTGGTGCCCTTTTTCTTGTCCTTGCAGGAGAGGTAGAGGGGAGGCACACGCATGCATTCTCCGATAGCTCCCAGTTCACGTTCCGACAGTCAAACTGTGCCCGACGACCATCAGTGACCGTCCCCCCCAGCAGCCAGCATTCCAACAACCATGGCGATTGTGACTTATGGCCCCATCGTCATCGCCACCCATGCATGGGCGGGATATTTGGCGTTGTCGATCACTTTCGACAGCTTCACTCCCGTTGTCAGATCACCCTACTTCTTGGGTGTGGTCCTCGTGGCTGTTTAGCAACCGCTCCCAGTGCCCGTGCTCGTTCATGCGGTCGACGCGCCACGCCCTTCTTCAGCATCAGCGGCTCGCTAGAGCATCAGGTTCAGGGCCTCCACCACTAGTCCCCGCGGGGGCCCTACATCATCTCTCGCCCTAACAAGGGTCAGCTCTCGGGCCGCGCACCGGTCCATCTCTAACATGGGCTCTATGCCCCAGACCTCGGCCACCACCTCCACATCTTACTCAAGCTCTCAGCTCCGACTCCTAGTTGAGCTATCCTTGCACGTGGGTCATCCGCCCCAGGGCCAAGGCTCCCTAGCTCTTTACTCTGGTCTCCAATCCCAAGCCTCTGCCAAGCCGACACTCGATACGGGCTCCTTGCCCCGAGTTTGAGGCTCCCCAGCACTTTACTCAGGTTCAAGGTCCCGAGTCCCAATCAAGCCTTCACCAAGCATGGGTTACCACCTAGGGACCAAGGCTCCTCAGCCTTTTATTTTGGCCTTCTGACCCGAACCCCGTAAGAGTCATCACTCAATATGGGTTCCCAACCCCAAGTTTGAGGCTCCCCAGCATTCAACCCAGGCATACGACCCTGGATCTTACCAAGGTCAGACACTAGTGTGGACTCTCTACATCAGGTCCCTGGCCTCCTCGCCCTACTATGGGGTCTCTTCCCCTACCATCTAGCAACGCCAACTCCCAGTGCAAGTCTTCCTCTTTGGGATGCGGTAACCTCAGCGCCCACCATGGGCCCTCTACCCCACATTCCAGCTATGCCAGCACTCGACATTGGTTTACAACCTCAGGTTGGTGGCACTCTGGTACCGTCTCCAACATTGGTTCTCGACGTAAGAGCGTCACCTCGAGCATCGACAATGCCTCTGTTGGCTCGGGCAAGAGCTTACGCCCGGGTCACTTAGCCATCGGCTCTCTATATGGGCTTCATGCCCCGGAGGCCGATCCCAGTACTTTCGGCTGATGGTCTCACGCTGCTAGCAATGGTAGATCGAGTCTTCTCGATCTACCACCTTAGATCAGGGTCTTCCTTGACTCCCCAGAAGAACCATCGTAGCGGTCGTAAAGGCAAGCGACCCACCACCGCAACCAGCAATTCTGGCAAGGCCATTCTTGTTGGAGACTTGAGGATCCGTCTCAACGGGGGTGAATCAATCATACCTCAGGAGCAGACTGTGCCTACGGTCCCCACTACCAACTGCTTCAGCCTCCTGTGATGAACGTGAGAGGATAAAGCAGAGCTCTGAGGAGCGGGTGCCTCGACGAAAAATCGGGGGCACCCACACCAGCCCGATATCTAGGATCCCAAATCTCGTCGAAGGAACAATGACAAGGGAGATCAACAACTTAGCCTGAGAAGAATCTGGGTTACCTGGGATGAGGCTCAAGCTATTCAGAGGGCACGTACCAAGAACCCCCTCTGAACCCTCAGGCATGGCATTAGACGAGACATAGTCGGATCTCCATCAGTACAGTCTGACGACACCTAGCCACCCAGCATCCCCTACCTAAATAAGCAAAAATAAAGAAGGGCTCATTCCGGGTGTCCGTGCCGAATTTTCTCTTCCGGGTGCGCAGGTCAGTCCTACCAGAACCAACTCAGACACCCGGCTACTGTTCATCCCCTACCTCTCTGCTCCGACATCTCCTGGAGACCACCCTAGTTGGAGATTGAAGAAGACTAGGAGACGGACGTGACAGCATTGGTCCCGTTCCATTCTGACTCTGGGAGTGCTCGTGGCGGCGTCGTCTTCCCGTTGCTGCACCCAGAACTCTATACCAGCCAGAGCAGAGCAGCACCAGTGCAGAAGCTGCTACGGCCACATCCCTGCTCTCCTTGGTTCACTGCTTGGCCGGAGCATTCGACCAATCCTCCTTCCAACCCAATTGATGGAACTGCATTCGGAGGTCGGGACTGCTCGTTCTGAATTTTCTCGTCAGGGTGCGCAGGTCAGTTCACAGAAATCCAGCCCTGATACCCTCCTACTATGTGCCTCCTATCTCTCTACCCCAACCACCTCTGGAGGTCTTCCTGGTCGGAGATCGAAGGAGACTTGTAGACGGATGTGCTGGCTTTGGTCCCGCACCATTCCGACTCCGGGAGCACTCGTACCGGTGTCTTCATCCTGCTGATGCATCCTGAGGACAGAGCCAGTCAGGGTAGAGTCGACCTGCCACAGAGACAGCGACGACCAGAGGTGACTCTAGGCTGCCCCCCCAAAAATCTGAAGACTTCCTGATCCAGCTAGCGACGTCGTGGCGCTGGTTTCACCATCATCCGAGTTCACCTCAGATCGTGGCGCCGCCAACAGCGACCAGTGGTCAGCCTATTCCTAAAGCGGGCAGATTCGACCGAGTCACTTCATCGGAAACTTCGTGGCTTTCTTCCCCCACCCCGCCTGGACGACTTAACGCCCCTCCCTGCGTGGAGGTAGTGTTTGTTGTAATCATAAATTCCCATCCCCTAGCCCAACCCCCCTGTGCGGGGCATAGTGATTGTATTGTTAATAGGGGAAGCGGCATCGACACAGTGTGCGGGGAACCACACTTCCCCGCTCGCCCACGTCTATACAACTCCTCGACAAACTCACTAACCCTTCAGGGGCCTCATCAGCCTCTTGGGTGGTGTCCCCAGTTCTTGGTGACGGTAATTCAATATTATCGAGTTATCGGTACCCTGAGCTCTGGGTCGTTACAGTTGGTATCAGAGCAGTGTTGAGGATTCGTATAAGAAATTGAAATTACATAGCGTTAGTCTAGAGCAAGCCCACTTGAGTCGTCTACTGCTGGTTTAGGGTGTTTTCCATGATTGTTGATGTGATTTTCATCGACATATGTTTCATAGGTCTTGATGGCGTGTCGTCGAAAGGCGCATGTTTCTAGGGAGGGAAACAGTGCTCCTCCTCCGATGGTTGTCGTGATGGTTTATGTGCCTGAGCTGAGTCAAATTTTAGCAGTTCCCGCCCCTGTGGTGGAAGACTTGCCGATTGTTCAGCATGGAACGCAGAGCGAAGCCGTGCTGCCTCGTCTGCCATCTGGAGTAGGGCAGGTGATATCTCAAGTGCGTGTCCAGGTTGAGTCCACTCAGCCAAGTGTGTAGCATCACCTTATTCCTCAAACGATCGGGTAGTTGCAGCAGGTTTATCTGCCGAGCGTCTCCAGAGTTCCTTCCATTGTTTCCGCTGCCGATGGTGCTTCTTCTTCCAAGTCTTCAGAGATTCAAGAATAAGGGACGTGAGAAACGACGTGCTCAATAGTCTTTTGCCGGTGCTATTCCATCGTCAGTCCCATTATCTCAACAACGTCAGGGACCTGCTATCCGTCAGCCGGGATCGTGTGGGAGGTGTGGTGGCAGCCACCCTGGCAGGCCATGTTCTTTGCCAGTGATTTGTTTCCGCTGTGATCAGCCGGGCCATGTTGTTCGAGACTGTCCGTTCAGGCCAAGACCGATGCAGTTCTCTCCATTCGCCCAGCCGCAGCAGCCCCAGTTTCAACCCGTACTGCCACAACCTCAGCAGGACTCACCAGCGTCTCAGCTTCCTCGTGCTGAGTAGTGACGTCCTATCTTTTGAAAGGTGCGTTTCTATTTTTCGGGGTAGTGTACATTGTATTCGAATGTGTAGCTGAACAGATTTCAACCTACTGGTTAGAGTGTTTGTCACAAATCTCAAAAAGGCCAAAAGTTTTATTAAAGTTTGAAAACACCCAATTCACACCCCCTCTTGGGTGTCATTGATCACGGGACCCAACATATGTCATGGCTGCTGACGAATGCGTGCATGCTTATGTAAAAAAAAGAGAAGAGAAAGAAAAGAAGAGAGAAGAAAAAGAAAAAAAGGAAAAGGAAGGAAAAGAAGAAAGGAAGAACAGAAACTCAATTTTGGCTATCGCAGCATGCTCTCTCAATTCTAGCCCATAAGGCCCAATCTCGACCCTCATGGCCTGCTACCAGCCCCCGCGGCTTGCCAATCCCCTAACTTCGACTCCCGTAGCCCGCTTCTTTGATTTCAGTCTTTGCGGCCTACTTCTGCAACATCAACTCCGGTCCCTGTGGCCCACCTTCCCGGTTCAGGTTTCATACTCGGTGCTCCCGGTAAGGACTCTTTCCACTCTAGATCGGACCTTCTGTATGGCTAGAGAACAAAGGACTCCCTCCATTCTAGATCAGACTTTCCATCCGGTCAGAGAACTAAAAGACCCCTCCGCTCTAGATCGGACCTTCCGTCTGACGAGAGAACAAAAGTCACTTTGACTTGGATCTCCTAGCCAGATTACTGAATGAATAACCTCTTCTCCCAGTCCCACCGCACTTCTAACACCTCCCGGCTCTAGTAGCCCGATCTCAACTTCGACTCTCGTAGCCTGCTGCCCGATTCTGGTCCCTGTGGCCAGGTTTCTCAACCTTAACCTTGGTCTGTAGAGCCCCTCCCCCAATCACGATAATGAATCTCTCACACGGGCTGCACCCCTGCGCCCAGCTCTGCTAATCCTTCGCTCGCGTCACCCGCAGGTGGGGGGTATTTGTGGACACCCAAAAAAATTGAAAAAAAAAAAGAAAGAAAAAAAAAGAGAGAAGAAGAAAGAAAAGAAGGAAGGGAGGAAAGAAAAGAGAATAATTTATACAATGAGTCTTCTTCCCCCTCCAAGAAGCGGGACTCCATTTGGCGACCGGAGCAGTAACTTCTTAATTTTCTTCTCAGGGTGCACTATTCTGTCCCCTCTTGGACTGAACAGACACCCTATCACTCTTTTGACTGCCCCGGCCTACCCCGACATCAGCTGGCATTCTCGTGGATCTCGTTTTGACGGAGACTCGTCAACGGTTCCAACACCTCCTATCGCCCTTGATTTGGATTCGGGACTGCTCGTGACGGCCTTGGCTTGCTGTTGCTGTGTTCCTGTAACTGTCAGAACCTAGGAGCAGAGGCTCTGTTCGAGGCTCTTCCCCAACCGGTACCAATGATATGGAGTTTCCCCAAAATTCAGGCGACATCCTGGACCAAGTACGGAGAGTTTACTACTGGTCTCATCGAAAGAGGAGTTCGGGAGTGGTCACAGCGGTGTCGACACCGCCTTCCTGTCCCCTGTTCCAGAAAGAGGACAGAACTAACTCCGCCGACCATTGAAGCTCCTCACTCTTTTCTTCCCCTCCCCGCTTGGCCGGCTAAAGGCCTCTCCCTGCGTGGAGGTAGTTTTGATTGTAATAAATTAACCCCCACCCCAAGATCCCCCCTCCTGTGTGAGGCGTAGTGGTGTAAACATTTGAGCAGGTTGAAGCTTCCTCACCGCAGCATGTGGTAAACCCCACACTTCCCCATTCGCCCACGTCTCCGGTCGGGGCCAGTTTCTTTAAACCGCTCAAGTAAGCATTCTTTCCTTGCTCTTATTTCAGTGCTTTTCAAATCAATATTAGCTCTTAGCTATGCTGGCCGATGAGAGAGAGTGCCCGATCTCGCAAGTCCAGTACTTCCGAGTGACCACTGTGGGAGTGAGTGACTACCCGTGCCCTCGGCACTGGGTCGGCCCTTAGAATTGGACTAGCCATACCCTTTGGGAGACCCTCTAGCCTTGTTGGCCCTCTACCAGCAAGGGACCAGCCCTCACATCCTCCACTCGGCATCGCCGAGTTACCCACGGGTTCGGGATGAAGACCCGAGAGTACTTTGCAGCTGTAGGTTCGTCTCAGACTGGGTCGTGTTGGCTGGGGGTGAAGGGTGCTAGGGGTTCACACTAGGTGACACAGAGGGTAGCTGGAGGCCCAAACGTGGATGCGAGAGCATACGTCCAACTGGTGGTGTAATGCTGAGATGTATATATATTTACATGCGGGCCATGACGGCCCGGCTACAACTGGGGCATGTCTCGGGACAATTTCGTCATGCCAGTCGGTCCCTGGGTCGACGTGTGACGTATGAGTACATGTGTGTTTCACAGAGAGTTCCACCCGTGACGTAGGCCGTGGCCGCGGTGTCGAATGGGGGGCTTGTGGCCGACTGGGCGACGGAGGTGACACATCAGTTTGGTCAGGTATCTAGATGAGGGTCGATCACGGCTCGAGTCAAGCGGTCAACGTGCCCTCGTTGCTGAGAGGGAGCAAGATGTCATGATGCACACATGGTCGTAGCCGACGGGCACGTGAGGGGCAACCCTGGCATGAGGGGGCATCTACCCTTGTCGTAGCGTCGCACATGAGGTGGGTATGGACTTGCGTGCCACGGCTAGCTAACACGTGAGGAAAGTGCAAAAGACGTACCCTCGGCGTGCCAGGCCGACTGACAAGTCACACATGCACAATTCTCCTTGGCTCGTTGTGGGGAGCCTACTCGAAGCCTTGGAGCTGCCAGATGCTAGAGATTAAGTGCCCTTGAATCTTTGGTCTTAATCTGATTCTGGATGATCTCGTGTTTTTTGCCCCTGATCCCCTAAGGGGTTTTATAGGGGAAGTTGAAGGGTCAGGGGGGTTTACGTGGGTTGGCCAAGGGGTTAAGGCTGATCTGCATAAACCTAGTGAATAGGGGGGTTTTCGCGGACTAGCCTAAGAGTTGGAGCTGGTCCACGTAAACCCCCTCCCCTGGAGGGGATTTATGCGGACTAGCCTGGAGGTTGAGGTGGGTCTGCGTAAACCCCCTGGAGGGGCAAACTGGCGTGCGACGGAGGGGGCTGGAGGTGGACTCCCGATTTCAGCTTTGATGCGGATCCGCCTTCGGTTCCTGTTTGGATAGGGTTCCCTTCGCTTCCAGTTAATTTCTACCACGAAGATATGCTTCGTTCTATAGCTGGTAATATTGGACCTGTTTTGCAGATTCATGATTCAACAGTAGCTATGCCCAATACTTCAGAGGCGTTGGTTTGTGTTGAAATGAATCTTGAATTACAACGGAAAAGCCGGGTTTGGATTGGTATAGAAGGTGGTGGCTTCTGGCAACAGATCAACTATCACCGCGTACCTCATTTATGCTCCTTTTGTCACAAAATCGGGCATCTGGAAGCTGCCTGTAAAAAGAAGCAGGGCAAGAATCTCGTTCGGCAACAACAACAGGGATCTATCAAAGGTCCTGGAGTTCCCAGAAATCCCCAACAGGAATACAAGTCAAAGTCCATCAATACTTCAGAACCCCAGCAAACAATTGCGCCCGGTAATTCAGTCCAAATCGAAGTCCGGGACGTTATAATTGCTGATAAGACTACCACTCAAGATAAGCAATGCATTGGGAAGAATAGCAGTATAGATAAATCTGTGGGAAGTTCTGCTTCAATATCAGCACCTGCTTCGATTGTGCATATGTTCAATCAGGATCCCCCACTGCCTGATCGTCCTAATGTTCTCACAGCTCTACCTCGAATAGAAGAGGACCCTGTATCTGCTGAGACACAAATAGTATTCGTGGCTAGCAAAGCCCCTCCTCAAATTCCAGAACAAGCAGTGGTTCTTCTTAGAAGCTCTGATGAAGTCAAAAATTTGTCGGCAGCAGAGAACTCCAGGATGACAATGCAGTTTAATAATAACATCAAATTTCATCCCCCTGATTCGAAGCCTAGTGACATTTCTGTGCTCCCTAGAGTGCTCTTTAGTGATGCCCGGTTGACAAGAGCCAAAGCCAAGGCCTTGGCCACCCTCCCTTTTCCTTCCTCTGTTCATGATTGATTCAGCTCTAATATGGAATATCAGAGGAATAGGGAACAAGGCCTCAGGCTTTGACCTGCTCAAAGTGTTTACAACACTACGCCTCTCGCAGGAGGGGGATCTTGGGGTGGGGGTTAATTTCTTATAACCAAAACTACCTCCACGAAGGGAGGGGCCTTCAGCCAGCCAAGCGGGGAGGGGAAGAAAAGGGGTGAGGAGCTTCAATGATCGGTGAAGTCAGTTCTGTCATCTCTCAGGAATAGAGAATAGACAGTCATTGTTGAAATTGTTGTGGTCACTCCCGAACTCCTTTCTCAGCGGGACCAGTGTCAAAATTTTGTTGGTTGACCCAGGAAGTGCTGAAATTTTGGTAGGAGCTTTGGAAGTCGGCACTGGTCGGGGTGGGACTGGAAGCAGATGCTCTGTTCTCTGGTTCTGACAGCCTCAGCACCATAGCATCAGGAAGATGAAGCCACCACGAGCTGTCTCGAACTTCAAATTGAGCACGGTCAATGGCGTTGGAACCGTTGATGTGTTTCCTTCGAAACGTGACCCACAGGGGTGCCAGCCGATGTTGGAGTAGGTCACAGCAGCCCAAACAGTGACAGGGTGTTAGTTCAGTCCTGGGGAAGATAGAACTGTGCACCCTGGGGAGGAGAATAATTTGCTCGGGTTGCCGAATGGAGTGCCGCTTCGTGGAGGAGGAGGGAGACTCGTAGTAGAAGGTCCTGGTCGAACCCTACCTTCAGATCTTTAGGTGAGTAGGTGTGGCAGCTTCTACAAGCCACCTCTAGATGCTGATCAGAACTCTTCTACACAGTCGGAGTAGATTGCTTGTCCCGAACAGCCACGAACTCAGAATGAGATGAGATGACTGCCGTTATGAAGAAGACTCAAAGACGCTTCTAGACGTAGCTCTTGCGCCTCCTGAATCATCTAGATGACATCGTAACTTCCTCTTAAAGCCGCTAGTACTCTGCTACCTCCGAACTGAGAACTACAGATTGAAGATGATGGGGGGGAAATGCGGTTTATGGGAGGGGAAGTGGGGTGGATGGGCATGGGGGTGACCCCTAGCTATGAGGGGGTCTGGCGGCGTCGCCCCGTCGCCGCTACGCCCTCCCGTGGATCGAGAAGATCACGCTGCTGCTCTCTGCAACCAGCCTGCAGCAGAGGATGAGTTTGCAGAGACTACTCCGGTGTCAACAGTGCAAACCAGCCGAAGCTCTCTTCTGTGGAGTTGTACATCGTCGAGTCAGCGTCATCCCAGAAGTGATCCCGCGGTGATCCGACCTCGGCACCGTTCGCACCGCCCATTCTCGTGCAACTGCACCAAACTCGGGTCTGAACCTCAGCACCATTTGGTAGCAGCTCCACCGCCCACCCCTGTGCGATTCAGCCGGAGCTCTCTTCACAAGAGTTCTGCTCCTCTGAAGCACCGACGCACCAGAGGTGGTCCCGCCTGGTTTTGACATCGTCTCCATACAGGGCGGCTATTCTCCCTCAGTCGCACCAGACCCAGAGTCCCCTGCTCGCCCAGGACAGGCTGCTGTAAAGTCGGCCCAGATACCCCCTCTTCCTCTCCGTTTCAGGTCAGATGGTCTTCAGAAAAGTTGCAGCCTTCGATGATACGGAACTAACACAGGTGGTCTCGTCCTGATCCAATGTCAGCACTGGAAGTTCCCCCACAGCTACCTGCGACTGGTCTGACTGTTCACCCAGAAACCTGACGCCGGCCGTTCCTGTGACCACATCCACTGAGGTGATCAGACGGCCGCCATCTTCTGAGGGTTCGTATACCTCCCAGTCAGCAACATCCACGACTTGGTCCCGTCATGATTGGAGTTCCACAGCACCCGTACCGGCCAATGTACCACGACTGCGCCAATCTGTCCTGCGTGGCAGAACTGCACAGGCCCACAGCCGTGGCCGCCGTCTCCATCCAACGATAGCAGCTCAGCGCCAGACCTTCAGGCATCCTTTGGCGTCCCTCTATCATCGTCCAGGAGCTGGCTGCACCTCGATCGGACGATTGATCTCGGCGTATGGCCGTTAACTAGTTTCACCTCCCCGCGATCCCCCCTCCTGCACGAGGCTAGTGCGTGTAATTGATTGCCCGGTGGTTCGGTACTCAGACCTACATCCACCCCACACTCAAACCAGAGTGTGGATTCTGCTGCCAAATAGCTTGAAACCACTGGGCCTCATAGCTTGCCTACAAATTGCTACTTAACAGCTTGAACCAGAGGAACACTCTCCTCTCTTCCTCCAACTTGGGGGGAAACCACTAATGACACTCCGTCACTAGCAATCGGAGACACAGTCTCCCTTCCTCCAAGCCGGAGGGAAACCACAAGTGACAACCCGCCACTTACAAACTGGAGACGCAGTCTCCCTTCTCCTGAGTCCACAGGAGGAACCCTGACCTCAAACTAGAGGATCAGAAGAACACACTGAGTAGGTGGAGAGAACAAACAAAAATGCAACAACAAAAGGAAAAACCAACTGTAGCTCCGAAGAGCAAGTTCAAAACAAGTCTTCAATGGAAACTCTCTCTTCTCCTTTCTTAGCAGCTCTCTGGCATTCCTTTCACTTCTCAGGTCTCTCTCTCTCTGTCTCTCTCTGATCTACTCTCTTATCTTCTCTCTTAATTTTTCACGATCGACGATCAGCCTCACTCTCTGCGAATCCTTGTGTATTTATAGGCAGCAGATAGATGGGCATGTGGAACCCATGTTTCCTGCCCAAACTTTTCATCCAGATCTGATCTCCACTGGACACGTGTCAACACCTGAGCTTAATGGCTTCCACGTGTCACAAGTAGCAACTTGCATTCTACCTCAAATCACATGCCCTCCTTAAGGTTCACGAACAACATTTCTCTTGGTTCTCTCAAACCCTTTAAGCAAAGTCCCTGTCAATATATCGAACACTTAGATGACATAAGGCAGTCAGACAACATAAGAATTACACAGACTTGATAGAGCACTAGGACAAATGTGCACGAACATTAGTGAGGGCATGATGCAAAATATGCACGGACTCTATATGCCATGAACCTAATGTGCATGGACCTTAGTGTGTGCATGACGCAAAATATGCACAGATCCTAAATCAAGGACGAAGCAATGTGCATAGACCTTACACCTTTGGCTAGGGAGTTATTTTTATGTAAAACTGGACTCGGTAGTAACCTGACTGGGCTTACTGGTGTGCAGGTACCTCTGATTTGCCCATGATTAAGGGTTCATCAGGGCCCTCATCTGGTTCTTCAGGCAGCGGTAGCACGGCCATGGAGACCGACAAGAGCTCAAGCTCTTCCTCCTCTGAGGCTTCTTTCGTCGGAGATGTTGAGATGAAGGCTGCGTTGGAAGGTACATGTACCTCCTTTGCTCCCCTTCACTGGCTTTGACTCAGGGTTTATGGTAGAGCTGACATTTTGTGTTATGTTTAGGTCTGGAGTCCGAGGAGGAGCGTACATCAACTCCCATCGAGGCAGATCTGGGAGAGCCTTCTACCTCTCCGATGATTACTGGGGACACCTGGATGTCAGAGGAGCCTCTGCCCTCTCCGACTCCAGCAGGAGACGCTGTTGAGGTGGAGGAGAGACTACCCTCACCGACCCCGAGCGGGGGTGTTATAGGCATGGCGGGGGCCATAGCAGGTGAGAGCCAGGACATTTCTCAGGTTTTTCACCTTGTCTTGTCATAGGGAAATCTTGAGCATTACTGACCCATTTTGTGTTTGGTGGGGTTGTACAGGTCCTTCTGGCATGCTGGCTGAGGTGGGCCACTCCTCCCTAGAGCTGGGGATCAAGTGGCCTACATCTGTTTCGCCACCGGAGCCGCTACTGGATGCCAGCGTGGATGCGGCCTTGCTCTAGTGAGCCTGAGGCTACGTGGGAGGCGATCCCCTGCCTTCCCCGGGGGAGCTCTGTCAGCGGTTGAGGGAGTGTACCCATGGCTATCACAGCCTTGGGTTCCCGTGTGAGCTGTGGATGTCCAGCCTAGCCGGCATCTGGGCAGAGTACCTGCGGCTTCTAGAGGCACAGGAGCGGAGGGCTCGGCGGCTAGAGGCCATCCAAGAGCTGGAGGAGCAGCGGGCTCGGCTTGCACTGGCGACTGCTGAGCAAGAGAGGTGTGCTGACGCGGCTGTGCTGCTTGCTCGGGCTCGCGCCACACGACTGAGGGAGGCATAGAGCAGAGCCGAGGCCCTGGAGGAGCAACGGTGAGACGTGGAGCTCGCTAGGGTCGAGTGGCGGACTGTCGAGACAGGGGCCGAGGCGAGCGTGCAGCTTGCGTCGACCTTGAAGGTAGAGCTAGCTGCTACAGAGTCCCACTTGGCAGAGCTAGAGGGGAGCGAGGCTAGGCTATGATTGTATCACCCCCCCCTCTTTTTGTTATCCAGATTGTACATTTTTGTTATCCCAAGGGCATGTCTTGGGCTCCCCTTTTATAGAGAGTATGAATGACAGATTCTGTATTTTGATGTCATCATTTGCTGGGTTGCTCCACTTCTTGTTGCATGGAACCGTGTCGAATGTAGGGACTGGCGATCACTTACTATTAGTCTGCTTGATTCTTCCCTACCACATATTGGTACAGGGTGTAACAGGTCGGGTTTACCCGTTTTGGGGGGCATTGACGTAGAGAACTGGGCTTGGGGGACTGTGCGACTGGATTTTGGATACTGGGAACTGGGGACTGGGTACCGGGAAGTAGGGGAAGAGACCAAGTGCTGGGGGCTAGTCTCTCAGAGGGAAAATCCCATGTTGTATGGGGTTAGCGTAGGTTTGCCAGGATATGGCGGCCTACGGGGTTAAATCTGAGGGTTGGTTCTGGGACGCGTCGGTTATAGGCTGACGCATGGGGTGTTGGCTGTCTTCATGTTGTTAACCAGAAATGTGGCTCATATCAGGCTGAGAAGCTAGGGCTGTGGTGGTCGAACGACCCTGAGAGATATGACGGCCAAGGGCCAAAACTGGGGCTGAGACTGGCTAACTAACCTGTGAAGGGATCGTAGCCGAAATGCGGGAGCTGGATGTTGATGCTGGGTTTGGGTGACTGGCTCCCGGATGTGTGATGGCTGGATTGCTGGACTGGCAACTGGCACTAGAACTGAGTGGCTGGCCTACGAAGGTGTTGTAGCCACGACACTAGATTTGGGGACTGGCACTTGAACTGGGTGGCTGGCTTGTGACGACGCTGAAGCCATGATGCTGGGACGGGCAACTGGTATTGGGACTGGGTGGCTGGCCTGTAAAGGCATTGAAGCCACGATGCTAGAATTGGAGACTGGTACTAGAACTGAGTGGCTGGCCCGTGAAGGCGTTGAAGCCACGATGTTGGGACTGGGGACTAGTACTAGGTGGCTGGCCTATGAAGGCGCTGAAGCCATGATACTGGGACTGGAGACTGGTACTGGAACTGGGTGGCTGGCCTATAAAGGTGTTGAAGCCATGATGCTGGAACTGGGAGGTGGTACGGGAACTGGGTGGCTAGCCTGTGAAGGCGCTGAAGCCACGATGCTGGGACTGGAGACCGGTACTGAAACTAGGTGGCTGGTCTATGAAGGCACTGAAGCCATGATGCTGGGATTGGAGACCGGTATTGGAATTGAGTGACTAGCCTATGAAGGCGTTAAAGCCATGATGTTGGAACTGGAGGCAGGTACTGGAACTAGGTAGCAGGCCTGTGAAGGCGCTGAAGCCACGATGTTGGGATTGGCAACTGGTATTCGGACTGGGTGGCTGGCTTGTAAAGGTGTTGAAGCCACGATGCTGGAACTGGAGACTGGTACTGGAACTGGGTGGCTGGCCTGTGAAGGCACTGAAGCCACGATGCTGGGACTAGAGACTGGCACTAGAACTGGGTGGCTGGCCTATGAAGGCGTTGAAACCACAATGCTGGAACTGGGGGCTGGTACTAGAACTAGGTGGCTGGCCTGTGAAGGCACTGAAGCCACGATACTGGGACTGGCAATCGGTACTGGAGTTGGGCCTCATCTGGCCCTTGAGGTTGTAGTGGTCACCCTTACTGTGGAGTGATCTGGAGATAGCCGTCGACAGGATGTTGGGATCGACGCCTCCTGTCGGTGAGCAGTGGAGAAGAAGAATTTTTTTATTTTTCTCTTTACCAGCTCAACCATCCTTTCAGGTTTTTGCTAGAGCTGCCCCCCTTTGGCTTTTTTCGGTACGCCCTTGCGGGTCTTCATGCCGAGGGTTTACCCGATTTTGCATGAGGCGCCCTTGTAGGTTTTCACCTCAGCTGGGTTGATGGTAATTTTTGCCCCCAGTGGTCCCGTAATGGGAGCCGAGAACTTTTTGTTCCCCTTAGTTTCTTCTTCCTAACCCTCAAATTTCACATCCATAGGTCAAGTGGTTGAGGAGATAAGGCAGCTTGAAGTTACTGTAAAACCACAAGGAAGAGAGGAGCTAGGACAAGCTTTAGAAGATTAAAGGAAGAGTTTAAACATTGGTTAAAAGGTAGGTTATCTTATGAACGGCTAAAACAGCATGTTAGGATAAAAGCCTTGATTAGAATTGATTCCGTGCATCCTTGAGTGTTGATATTATATTTTAATTCATACTAGACATACATGCATGCCTTAGCCTAAATCAAAATAAAAGGGACACTCTCTTGTTGAAACATTATATCCTATGCATCTAGATGATCTTATTTCGTTGATCATAATTAGCATAGTCAAGTTAGAGCATGGTTAAACTATGAGTTTACATATTTTCTAAGTTTCTGATAGCAGAGGATTTAATGGACCAGAACCAGTCCGTTATGTAGTTTAACGCATGGGGACTGATCCGTTATGCTCTCTGTATATGCCTTAAGTATTCTGTGAACCATAACGGACCTAGACGAGTCCGTCATACTCTATGACGCCCCTGTAATAGTCCGTTATGTACACTGTGTTCTGTCAACATGAGACAGGATTAAAAATGATCTATTTTGACTTATAAATATACCTAGTTAATTAGATTTAACCTATTTCTCATGATTTTAGGTTCAGTATTGGATCATGATGAGAATTACATATTTTCATGATATTTAGAGTTATTTTGAAGCATATGTTAATTTCATGCCAAAACTTTATAATTTGTATTAAATATACATGATTTGAAAACTATTGTAATGATGGAGTTTTATGTAGATTTTCACCGATACACATTCTTTCTCATCTATAGAGTCATTTTCTTTAAAGTACATGGCACATATCCCGGTATGTGACCATTAGTTCACACTCTTTGCACTATAGGAACACTTTTCTTGGACATGAGGACCTCTCCATTGGATATTCCTTCTAATGGACTAGGAAATCTTGTTTCAAGTCGCTCTTCCTGCTCTGTTCACTCAGACGGTGGTTGCTGGAGCGGTGGGACATCGGGGCAGGGTCTCTCCATTCGTCCTCCTTCTTCTTCTTCTTCTGCAGGGCCTTTTTATAAGGGCGCTCGTCTCTTCCTAGCCAGCCCAACTGTAGGGTCGGTGGGGGAGTCTTCGAAGCTTCTGCTCCGATTGCCTTCATCGTTTCCTATTTGGGGGTGAGTAGAAGGTTGGCAGCGTTGCGTCGTTTGAGGCTTGCACGAATGTGAAAATCCTCGAATCTTCAGTCGTTGCGCACCAAGTGATGCGGACAATGACCTTTGGTTGCTGGGAATGCCCCTTGGTCATTGTCCAATCCACTTCTTCTCTTATGGTTTTCTCCCGCCGTTGCCACCAGATGATGAGCAATCACCATGTCACCGTATCGTGAAGGAACAGATGCCACCGGATGAGAGCCCGTGGAGGGCCACCGGATGCTGTTGTTGTTGCCCACCGGATGCGAGTGTAGGAGCGCCATCATTTTGCCATGGTGTGAGTGCCACCGGATGGAAAACAATAACCACGCCACTGGACATGGTGCTTCAGTGAGGGAACGCCATCGGATGGGGCGGCCAAGGGACCACCGGATGAGAGTGGGGTGGAGTGTGGGATCCGGTGAAGTGGGTTTGAATGTGATCCGGTGGGAGGTCGTGAGTGGTTAATACAGTGAGAAAGGAGGTGATGTGTGATACGATGGGGAAGGTAGGTGGTGTGATACGGTGGGAACGAAGGTGGTGTTGATACTGTGGGAGGTGTGGTGTTGATACGGTGGGAGGGTGATGGGGACATCTCCTACCACTCCTCATTTTTCGAGGGTCCCGTTGCTCGTCGACTATGCTCCATATTGTTCGCCACATTTTTCTGAGCCACGACATGTAATTTTCATATTTTCTTGAGTCATAATTATATAATTTTTTCTTTTATTTGAGTCGAGTACCTAGGTATAAAAGTCATTTACCTAAGTCTTGAGTCATAGGATTAATTAATTAGGCTATCTCATTTTTATCTCTCCCCCTGTGTCTGATCTGCCCACTGTGCAGATACCATTTTAGCAAGCCTCTAATCGAGCCATTACCCCCTCTGAACCTCCACCAAATCTAATGAAACTTTTACTAGAGGTTCTGTCCACCCCATCCCACGTCCCATAATTTTTTTATGAGTTTTTAGTCTTTCTACAAATTTTAGAAACTCCTGCAAACCGCAATTGTCAGTCTATCCACTGTCTCCCAGACCCGACCCCCCTCCACTATAAATTCCACCCAAAATCAAAACTACCTTAAAAGTCCACCAAAAAAATACCCTCTTCTTCCTTACTTCCATATCTACAACCTTCATGAAAAGAACTTCACCTAGATCTATCGTATACCCTGTAGTCAACCCCTATTCTTAGGAAATCCCACTTTCTACCCTGTCAATCCCCATCTAGTGGATCAGTGACTTCTAAAATCTGTCACGGCCAGCACAAGAGTTTTAAAATCCATTCTTGAGCCTGGGGTCAAAGTATTTTGAAATAGCTTTCCAACGCCACCAATCTCGCGTCGATCTGACATCGGCACTGATCACAGTAATGTTTCTCACCGGGTCGCGCGCTGCCAAACAGCAACTCTGGTTCGTGGACGACACCCAGCGATCATCCCCGGAGCGACCGCCTCCCCTCCCGAGAAGCCGAGCAGCACGCCTCCGCCTCCAGGACTGCCCAACCAGAAATCACCGACACTACAGCAACCTCTCGACTTCCCCAGACCACCAGCCAGGACGTGGGCCCCACGAGCTCACGTGCTTGCCTTGTCAAAGTGGCCCCGAGTGCTGCCTGTCAACCTGATCGCGTCACTCCCGGATTCTGTGTGTAGCCCTTTACCTCCCTGCGTGGAGTGGGCAGAAATCAACACTTCTATAATAATTGTTAATTGATGTACCGGGAGTACGGGTTCGGCCGGGATCATCTTCCCCACGCCCGGCGCGTGGAGGTACACCCGCACCCCTCTTTAGTTAGTTAATTACTTATCTAGTATAGTTCTTCATCTTGACCTGGTTCTCTTGACCTTTTTCTCAATCAAGTCCCTGAGAAGAAAGAAGCATTTTGTCAAATACATTGTCAGCATAGTTAGGTGTTTGTTAAGCACGTATGCACAGACTATATCATGCAACTAGCACAGACCTAAGTATGAAGTGCATCGACTTCTGTATGCAAGAAACGTAACGTGCACTGACCCTTTGCATGCGTTCAGCAAACCATGCACCAACCTTCTATATGAAGAAAGATGAATGTGCATTGCCCTTGTATAGACACAAGGCAGTGGTGCACAGACCTTGCACCAACCTTTATGAGTGCTCAAGGTAGATGTACACGGACTTGCAACCTTATATGCATCGACCTCTGTGCCTAAGAGGAAATGTGCACAAACCATGAGATGCAAGATATGAGGACTTGCACTGACCTAAAGTACGCATGCTGCACCGACCATGTGTGCAGTTCCACAGGAACTTGCATCGACTTTGAACCTTTAATTCCTAACATTGCACCGACCTTATTTTGCCAGAAACAAAGCATGCACCGACTTTACATGTAGGTTCCATAGAAGCTTGCACTGACTTTGCATGCAGTAAATGCAACAATGCACTGACTGTGCGTGCAGTTCCACAGGAACTTGCACCTACCTTACATGCAATGAATGCAATAATGCACCGACTGTGCGTGCAGTTCCACAAGAACTTGCACCGACCTTACATGCAGCGAATGAAGCAATGCACCAATTATTCATGCAGTTCTACAGGAACTTGCACCGACTTTGCTATGCCACAAGGCTAAAGCATGCACAGACCTATTGAGACGCTTAATAGTAATATGCACTAACTTTGTATGTGTAAACCAGGGCATGCACCGACCTTGAGCCTTTGACACATAAACCTGCACTGACCTTACTAAGTGTAAGACGCTATTGGCAGAGACCTGACTCTAAGTGGAGTGCAACCAACCTTGGCCTTGTGCAGACTTGCTAATGCTAGCACCGACCTTATGAGCATATGCACGGACTTTAGTTACCCACCACCTGCTAGACCACCTTCCAGCCCCCATTCTCCCCCTCCCACACCTTGGTTTGGCCCCTCTTAGACCCCCTAATAGCCAAGGGCTTCCTCCACACCCATCCACCCCCTTTCCCCACCCATTTACCTCCTCTTCCCTCCTCCCATCTTCAACCTACACCTTTAGATTGCAGGCAGCAGAGAACCATTCGATTGAAGAGGCAACTACGACTTCATCTTGACGTTTCTGAAGCCTAAAGAGATACCAGTGGAAGCATCTCCGAGTCATCTTTGTAATGGTGGCAGTCTTATTCTCATCCGAGCTCCGAGCTAGCCGTGAGAGTCAATCTTCCCCGACTATGCAGAAGAGGTCCGGCCAGCAACCTGAGGCTGTTTGCAGGAGCTGCTACGACCAGTCACCTAGAGATCTGGAGGCGGGGTTTGGCTAGGACCTTCTACAAAGAGTTTTCTTCCATCACCAAGAAGCGAAACTCCATTCAGCCTCTGGAGCAGTGATTTCTCAATTTTCTCCCCAAGGTGCACTATTCTGTCCCCTCTTGGACTGAACAGACCACCTATCACTGTTTGGGCTGCTCCGGTCAACTCTGACATCTACTGCTCTTCCCGTGGGCCACGTTTCTAAGTAGACGTGACAACGATTCCATCAACTCCAGCCACACACGATTCTGAGTCCAGGAGTGTTCGTGGCAGCCTCGACTTCCTGCTACTGTGGCTCTGTAGCAGTCAGAACTAGGAAGTAGAGATCCTGTTCGTGACTCTTCCCCGACTGGCACCAACAATCTAAGAATTCCAAAAAAATCATTCAAGACCCTGGTCCAATTACGAGGAGTTGGCCGCTGGTTTTGTCAAAATTCGAGTTTGGGAGTGGTCACAGCGGCGCCGATATCGCCTGCTTGTCCCCTGTTCCAGAAAGAGGGCAGAACTGACCTCGCCGTTCGTTGAAACTTCTCGCTCTATTCTTTCCCTCCCCGCTTGGCCGGCTGAAGGCCCCTCCCTGCGTGGAGGTAGTTTTGGGTGTAAGTAAGTTGCCGGAAGAATGGGCGGAAGCCAGCACCCGCGCTACTTATGAAGCCTTCGTAGTAGCGCCCGCCCAGGATCAGGAAGGATGGCAATCCGCCCCAAAGAAAAATAGAAGAAGACCAGCCCATCACCCCGCCTCGACAGTCCACGTTAGAGGTGCCTCTGATTCCATTCCTCCAGAACCTCCAGACCTTTTGTCTTCTTCTCTCTTTCTTTTACCAGGGCATCGCGCCCCTTCTGATTCCATTCCCCCAGAATATCCAGATTTTTCATCTTATTCTCTCTATTTTCTCCCAGGGCATCGTGTCCCTCCTCATTCTCTACATCCGGAACCTCCAGATCTCTTATCCCATTCCTTGATTCTTTCCGTGCATCATGTCCCTTCCCATTATCTACCTCTGGAACCTCCGTACTTCTCATCTTTCTTCTGATTTATCCTTCTACTCTTCTGGGACAACGTGTCCTTTGTTCTCTTCTTCCTCTTAACCTATCTTTTCCCATACCTTTTCCCAGGACATCACGTCCCTCAGTATTTACTCCCCCCAGAACCTCCGGATTCTTCCTCCTATCATGATTCTCCCCTTTTGCCTTCGGACCCTCCGGATCCACCACTTTTCATTTATCAACTCCTCCTTTTAATTCCTCCCGATCCCAGGTCTGACCCCACTTCTTCCACATCCACTGCTCTGGCATCTGCCCGTTCTCCCACTACTTCTGAGGCTTTAGTCCTCACTCCTCTCATTAATTTTCTTTTCCTTCTGTAAACCATTCATGTAATCAGGGTCTCCACACCTTAGTGAGGGAGTTCTAGCGCTCACCTCTTTTCCTTTTCTTCTTATTCGTTTGAGTCTGGTCTTGGTAATACTCCTTCTTGTTAAGCCACTTCCAATCATTACTTCTTTATTCCTGTCTGCCAATTGTGGACAAATCCCATGATGATCCAGATTGCCTCTGACAGCTACTTCGATAAAAGGCTGCAAGGTAACATGTTTACGTAAGTGTGCATTTTCAATATTTCCTTATTTCACAGAAATAAAAATTATTTTTCATGAATATTTCTTACAAAAAAATAATGAAAAGAAGAATAATGTAAGTGAAGCATTAATTTTTCTAAGCATGATTTTCTAGTTTATTGATCGTGGAAGTTGATGTGTCATTGTAAATCACCAATATCAAATAAATCATGCTCTAAGTATATATGGACTCAATATGAATTTGTTTGAGGTCCACTTAATTAACACTTGAGGAGGGTAAAATCGATATGGCCCATGCGCGGCCCATCGACTCCAGGCTCACGTCGGTCCATGGTCCGTAATGTACATGATGGACCCCCGACAGTCTAAGCCCATGACAGACGACCCAATAGGGCCGGTCATTAGATTCGTCAATCCACAATGGGCTTCAACTCGGGCATATCATATGCCAGATGACCCTCTGGCGACCGAACGTTACTCCCTCCATTATCAGCCACGACCCCAATAAAGGTGAGCACGCCCCACAAGTGCTGTAAGACTCACTTAAAGGCCACCTGACTCCGGAGAAATAGATGTTCAACGAAAAACTCTCCACGATCATGGGGAGACGTTACCCCACAACTCACGCCCTTTCTTGTTTAGGGATAAGCCTCCACCACCAGGACAACCCCTATAAATGGACATTCGACCAGGAACAAAAGGGGGAAGACATACACAGTAAGGGAGATACGCACACACATGAACACGGCAAGAGAGTCTCCGACACACGCTATGACAGGCTGACAGTTCTAGAGAGTGAGTTCCACAGAGGAAAGCCCGGTCCTTTTCTAAGCACTTTTCCAGTCTAGAGAGCACTCTCTGAGCACTCGCTGGGCGTGGCGAGCACTCCTCCAGAAGTTTGACCATCACTACAGGCTTGATCCAACGACTCTCATCCTCCTCTCCTCACCCTGTCCTCTTTGATCTTCATTTACTGAGATCCTAACTTAAGCATTGGAGGGTTGTCCCCTAGGGTAATGCTCAGGACTCCTTCTGACGTCGTTTCTCTAGTAGTTGTAGGCTTCCAAGGGTGACCAGATGCTTCGACCTCTGTATGGCCAAGAGAATCATCGAACTACCTAAAGTCCGCAAGCCGGATGAAGCCCAAAAAATCGACGATCCCAACTACTGCCCATATCACCACATGCTGGGTCATTCCCTCGAAGATTGCTATGTCTTCAAGACCCTGGCATAGAAGTTGATCCGAGATGGCCTTATTCAAATGAAGTGAGGTCTCGTCGATCCTCCGTAGCCACATACATGGTCCAGACCAGCCAAATCAACACGCGTGGTTCACCCTTCAGCTAACGTGATCCACATGATAGCGACATTTTCTCTCTCTGATGATGAATCAGAGGAACCCAGAGCTAATTGAAGAGAGTCATAAATCTGGTATCCAGGGTGGAGGCCCTAGCACGATCGTAGGCCCCTCTCCTTCCCTAGGGAAAGAATCCGATGGCTCTTCGACATTCTCGTCGAGAGGGCGCAAATCTTGCCCTGCGACCCGCTGGCAGACTACACTTAGTGGGACTTCAGTCATCCCCAGTACTGTCCCTTCCATGCACGAATCTGCCATGTGATCGAGTCCTGTGAGGAAGTCCAGTACCTCATCTAGGAACAGATCCAGTGAGAGCAGATTGATGCTAAGGGGAATTCCATGGCACTTGTTTGACTGCGACAAGCTATCGAAGAAACTCTAAGCACTGCCAGAAATACGCCAGAACAACCTGATTCTCCCCAGGAAAATGGGCACGAGGTGCCTTACCAGCACATGCCAGAATGGCTCGAGTTTCGAACTGATAATCGGGAAGCTCTTGAGCGACTGCGGAGACATAGGGAGCAAGATGCCAGCCAAGAGGCGGGACCAATTACCTTCTTGGCCAACGTCATTCACTCTCCTGCTCCCTCGGTCTCTCCTGATTCCTCGACACTACAGGCCGGTCAACCAGCCCCTGCCACTCCAGCCGCGCAGTGATGACCCTGGCAGGGGCTAGAGTCTCTCCCCTTTTCCAGAGAAGACACTGCTAGACTCCTCCGAGTCCTTCTTGGCCGAGAGGATGTCCTGGCAATCAACTAATGAACTCGATAAATCAAATAAACTTAATAAACCTGACAAAACCAACAAAAAGATTTCTTCACTTTGTCTTAGACCTTCTATCTGAGCGAGGTTTGTTGATCCTGACATCTCCATAGGTCAACGTCCATATTCTATCCTGACTTAGACCTCACATCTTCGCCAAGCCAGTTGACTTTGACATGACGTCGGGTTGACACCCTCATCTACACATTCTACCCTTGTTTCAGGCCTTTCGTCTGAGCAAGATTCGTTGACTCTGACACTCTGTTAGCCCTGGGTCTGTGCCTCTCGTTCGTCTACCATCTAATTTACCCTTACCCTAAACCTTCTATTAGGGTAGGGCCCATTGACTTCGATAGGACGTCGAGTCAACATCTATCTTATATTCTGCCCTTGGCTTAGGCCTCACGTCTCTGCCAAGTTTGTTGACTTTGACAGGACGTCGGGTCAACACCCATTCTATATTTTGCCATTGGCTTAGGCCTTATGTCTCTGCCAAGTTCGTTAGCTCTGACAAGATGTCGAGTCGACACCTATTCTATATTCTGCCCTTGGATTAGGCCTTACGCCTCTGCCAAGTTCGTTGATTGTGACAAGACGTCGAGTCAACACTCATACTATATTTTGCCCTTGGCTTAAGCCTCACATTTCTGTCAGGTTCGTTGGCTCCGACATGATGTTGGGTCAACATCTATATCCCATATTCCTCCCTTGGCTTATGGCCTCACGCCTCTGCCAAGTTTGTTAGCTCCGATAGGACTTTGGGTCAACACCCATTCTATATTCTGCCCTTAGCTTAGGCCTTACGCCTCTACCAAGTTCGTTGGTTCTGACAAGACGTCAAATCGACACCTATTCTATATTCTGCCCTTGACTTAGGCCTTATGCCTCTGCCAAGTTCATTGACTCCGACAAGATGTCGAGTCAACACTCATACTATTTTACCCTTGGCTTAGGCCTCATGCTTCTGCCAGGTTCGTTGGCTCTGACATGATGTTGGGTCAGCATCTATATCCGATAAAGGTGGCCATGATCGAACCACCACCTGGCATAATGGACATCGAATCGCCCCAGACGTCAGAAACTGCTCTGGCTCCCGGCAGCAGTAGAAGTCCTACCATGCTACTGCCAGTAGGTGGGTGTCCTTCCCTCTATACTATCGACCTGTCAAAGGAAACTCCCGATTCGGCGGGATCCCCTGGTCGTAGCCAAAGTTTCGGGCAAACCAAAATGTGTAGTATGGCTCTAGAGAACTCGTCGTGGATCGGTGAAGTGCCAACATGATCGGTCGGATGCTCAGCACCCACTCTATCCGCCATCCAACCACCGGCTCTCTCTGATGCGGGTGGGCGCTGGCCGCCCCTCCACTCAATGCCCCGAGAAATAGGCTAGAGTCCCTCGTGGCGCTGTCAAAAGGTAGTCCCTCCTCACCCCAGTCGGGCTGGTAGCAAAGGGCTCTCCTAGCCCCCTCCAGCTGCGCCTCGGTATCCCCATCAAGTTGCCCAGTGAAACTAAAAAGTAGAGGTGTCATTGGGTTCACCATGGTCCCCCGAGCTATCAACCCTGGAAATAATAATCCAGCCCACGCACTCATAAAGTGAATCGACAATAGCAGGCTCCTCTCTCTAGGCACCGAGTGCGTGGCCAGAACTCCCAGCCCCTGATACACATTGGCCAATGCGGCTGGAGCCAAGGCCAACTGCCTCCCCTTCGCTAGCAAACACGTCGGCCATAGCAACTCTGCCCTCAGTAGGCCATCCTCCCCATGCGGGACCACAAATGTCGCTAACCAGTACACCAAGTAGGCGACAAGATGTGTCACTTCTGATAAGCCATGGTGATTCCACCCCTCCTGTGGTGCATATATATATCTGGAGTACGTCCAGAAGCGTAGCTCCACCTCAGTATACTCCTCCCACGGAGTCTGATCCCTGGCAAACTCCTGATAAAAGCAGAAGGGCCCATTGTAGAAGTGGCGGACCCACACATTCAGTGGCACCCTAGGAGTCTGTGCAGCTCTATCTCTCCCTACTAGGGCTTTGAAATGGGGAAAGAAAGGTTGACATTTTTATACACTTGTCTCCTTGCTTTCTCCATGAAGGAAATGATATCCACCTAGGATGTTGACCAGCCCCACATGGGCCCTAGGACATTGGTGGTCTAATGGGGAAGAGGGTGGAGGGCCCCTACTGGACCTACTGAATTTTTGCATAAAAATCTATAGACTTCTATGGATTGACAACTTGGCTTACATAGCCTTATAATTACACACATATTTATTCAAGGACATAAATGTAAACCTAAAGGACATAAAGGTAGATAAAAATAGTAATGTCTGGAGTCGATTCCCATCATCCTTATTCAGGGCATTCCCCGATATACATAAGCTCCAAAGACAAAAAAGGGAGCAAAAGTCAATAAAAGACAAGAATAAAGAGGGAAGATTACGGCAGGGGACGCCGGAAAATGTCTTCCGATTCCAAGAGGCCAAAGGAAGGATATTGAGTCAGCTCCTGCAGCCGAGACTCGGTAGTTGCCAGCTGCGATAGTTTTTCCTCGAGAGAGGCGAGCTGTCCTTCAGCTAGATCAGCTTCCTCTATTGTTTGAACCTGCAGGCGCTCGGTCTCCTGCAGTTCGGTTTCGGCCTTGGCAAGTTCTGCACGTAGCTCCACTATCCGCATTATGAGGAAGGATCGGCATTCTGAAGTAGTGCTGGCAGCATCTCAGTCGCCCCATAGTGCCCCTCAATGAGGCAGCTGTGGCTTTACAGTCAGCCTTTTCTAACTTCACGGCCGTCAGTTGATCAGACACCTCGCGGCTGAGGTATTCCTGCCTGTGGGTGTGCTTTAGGAACCTGGTGACCCGCGGGGTCCAGTTGATGTCTCACAACCTAGGACTTAGGCAAACAAGCACTTTCGCAACCCGAACGAGCCGAAATCGGTGGCTAACTCACACGACACTCACCCCAAACCCGTGGATGACTCGGCGATGCCGAGTGGAGGATGTGGGGGTTGGTCCCTTGCTGGTAGAGGGCCAGCAAGGCCAGAGGGTCTCCCAAAGGGGTAGGAGAGAGCAAAAAGTCTTTCTCCGTGAAGGTGACAGTGGCTGTGAAAGCTTCATACGTGGCAGCTTTTATTTCTGCCACATGCGCTTCATAGACTTCCGGCAATTGAAGTATCTTGATAAGGGTTTCCCTCATATCTTTACTCAAAGCGATGGGTTCCCAGATTGTGATACTGGCA
Source organism: Amorphophallus titanum (assembly GCA_024336825.1). Taxonomy (NCBI): domain Eukaryota; kingdom Viridiplantae; phylum Streptophyta; class Magnoliopsida; order Alismatales; family Araceae; genus Amorphophallus; species Amorphophallus titanum. The sequence goes on from JANBPO010008770.1 coordinate 267,797, forward strand.
GGGAAGTGCTTCATCTGGTGAAGGACCTTCTGGTCGGCTCAGGCTCGAGCGTCCTCCAGTGATGGTAGTATGTCGAGCTGGACCTGTTGTGGGCTGCCGCGTCGCTCCTCGCCAGGGAGGCGCACTGCCTTGCCTTTGTTGCTGGGGTCGGGCTAGCTATGGCCAGCCGCAGACTCTTGGAAGAAAGAAGCCAACGATGGCTCATCTGAGGAAGACTGGAGGACTAGTTCATCCTTGCCGGATGGCCCTTCTTGTTCTGTAGGACATGCTGGAGTTGGTGCCAGGATTGGGGTGATGGCGACGATCTCCTCGGTGCCAGCAGGGTCGAAAATGCTGGGTTGCCCCTGGATCTCCACTGGTGGGATCGGGGCAGGTTGTTCTCCTCGCAAGAGGATGACCCTTTCTGGATCGAAGGCAGACGGGCGGAGATACGACTCAGGGACTCTTTCGCGGCCTCTGCTATGTCCATGACCGTGACCTCGGCCACGACCGGTGTGTTCTGGGGCAGGTTGTGGTATGTGTGGAGCCGCAGCCCATTGTCTGGTTCTGGATGCTACTAGCTCGCCTCACTGGGAGGCATTGATATTGTCTGGGGGTGGGATGGCCACCATGTTATAGGTGCAGCCACGAAGCATCTGTTCCGGCTGTTCCACGATGATCTACTTGTCCTTATAGAACAAGGTGAGCTCTTCCGGAAGGTGGAGAGTTTCTCCTTCCTTGACCTTCTGGATCATTTCTTGGACCCAGTCCCGAAGGCGAGCTCATTTCTACATGTCTTCCCATGGGATGTAGCTATCGAGTGGGATGGGCCCGGTAGGGCGAAGAGGAATGTATTCCTCCAAGTTGTGTTTCCCAGATGATATAACACGCCTGCCAGAGGCCGTTCTATGCTTAACGGACCCTTGGCGGTGCGTTATGCAATATATGGCGGACCACTCTTGGACCGTTATGTAACCGTGATTTTTATAGGTCTATAGGCTGTGGGGCAGGACGGACTGGGTCCAGTCCGCCATGGCCGGTATAACACCCTGATCCTAGTGTGTTATATGATGTGCAAAACTGTGGATTTTTCTGAGCTGCATACGTTCGGGTGACTTTAACGGACTAGTCCCGGTGCGTTATAGTCTCATGGCACACCAGTCGTGGCGCGTTATGATCTATGTAGTTTCGATGGTTATTCGGGTGAGTATAACACACAGGTGGAGGCACGTTATACTATGCATAATGCCCCAGCGATGGTGCATTATAGTCTGCATGTCTAGGTTTTGGTATATGCACAGGTGAGCATAACGGCCTGGGGGAGGCGCGTTATAGTCGCATAAAGCCCCGTCCCTAGTCCGTTACACTCTGCTGTTTTGGTAATTTAGGGAAAGCATGTTTAATTCCCATTTAATGCATTCTATGCCACGTCTATGTTATAATCACGTTACTTTATGATTATTGGCTCACTCCTAGAATCCCAATGGAATGCTTGGACTTTCCATGTAATGGAATCACTAGACATAGTCCTAGACTTCACGGATGGTCGACCCACCTGGGAGAGGTGGAGGGGCAGTCCTATCAAACGGTTTAAGCTAGTACCGTGGGCCCTTGGCTCGATCGTAGTGCTCTATGGGGAGGGAAATCTAGCTGGAGGTCTGGTCCTAGGCAGGGGTCAGTGTGTGCACACGTGGTCAGAGGAGAGAGATGACACTGACGAGTGTTACTCTGACTAGTTCTCGGTTGGCACGGTTCGGTTACGCCTCTCGCTTGTCACGCTCAGACTCGCGAGTTGCCTAAGATGCAGTGTAAGTCATCTGGAGGCGCATCTGGTCTCTCTCTTCTGGTGGAGTTTTCCCTGTTCTTTCTCCTGTCACTGGAATGATTGAGTTTCATAATGCATCACTAGGGGTGCGTTAAATGGGTATAACGTCCCGGGACAGGCGCGTTATATCACCTGGGTTTCGTGACTCCGGGAACCGGAATCGGAAACCCCGTCCGGTCGATTGAAATCGACGGGGGACGCGACAGATTACAAAACAAAACCATCCTGCCTAGCCAAACCAACATATCAAGCCTAATCATGCCACTAGTAATGAATTACCATGCCCATGGAATTGATTTTGACAATTAAACAATAAATTCCACAATAAATAAACTAAAATGTATTAGATCGAAAGATGCACGAAATACAAGCAGAGGGCGTCGGATCACGGTGCAAGTGATACCGGCGGTGTCCTAGCACGATAAGGTATCCATCCTCCTACCTGGATGATGGCGAAAGCAACAAATCGACTGCGAACCAGTGTGAGGAAGAAACGGCACCTCGCGACCCGCCTCGACTCCACGTTGCGCGAATCTAGGAACGGAAGGCGTCAGCGTGATCCTCGCGACGCGACCGATCCAATGGTACCTCTCCAACTTTGATTAGCAATCGTCTGGGCCAAGAAACAAGAGAGGCACGTAAAATGAGATTAAAATTCTAAAATCTCCCATAAGAGGAATTGCACAGAAAGCGAGAAAAATGGAGACGGATGGTGACGCAGAGGGTGTCAGTGGATTCCTGACGAGATGAGGAGTCTGATCCCTACCTCTTGCACGGCGAAGACCGCGAGTCGGTGCCGAACGGGGGACGGGGGCCACACCATCTTCTAGCTCGCACGTGTCTCCTATCTCGTACGCGTCTCCACGCTCCACGATCCGAGAGAAGAAGGGTACGACGCGATCCTCGTGTCGAGCCCTTCCCGTCGGTACTTCCCACACGTCGACCGACATCTGTTTGGATAGCGAACCGAGCAAATGGGAGTGTGGAGGAGAGAGAACGTGGGGAAGAGAGAGAGAGAACGCGATGGAGAGAGAGAGTGTGCCGAGTGAGGAGAGAGAGAGTGAGTGGGTGAAGATATTTATAAAATCTGATTATGTAAGCGAGCCGGGATCTTCCGGTGGGTTGCTCAAATCCTCTCCCCACTGCGGGGATATTAGCTTGTCAGGCGCATGCCCTAAAACTTGCGTGGCGTGAGGATCCGCGAGAATCTCTTCTTTTCATGGGGCCAAGCCCCTCTAATTCTTCTTCCCCGCCTAAGCAGGCTTGGGGTGGTAGTAAACATGCGCCTCACGGTGGACAGGTTGAATCTTTTTATGGACCCACACCTTCTTAAACATCTTCGGCCTTGGGACTCTCTCTTCTGCCGTGACGACCGATTTCTTCCTTCTCAGCCCTTCTTCCTGACAGAGCCTGAAAAGAGTTACGGGTTGGCACAGTAGCAACCACCCAGTCTGGAATTTCCTAAGCATCACGGTCGTCTAGGAAGATACCGACACCCCCAACTAGCATAGACTTCCCGGACATTGACAATCGTCCGACAGCAGGGACAATAGCTCTTCTGCGGGAATTGCCCTGGCGGTGACTCCCAGGCTTGTTGTGGTAAGCGGGGCGAGCCTCCTGAGCCACATGGTGCATCATGCAGCTAATCAGCTGAGTCTGACCTATTATCAGGCTCCTGTGGCTTTGGGCGTTGTGCGCCCTAGGCTTCATGTTAGTCCTTTCCTCGACAAGCTCTGGGGCCTCAACCTCTAGCATGTCGTCAAAGGCTACCCCCAAGAAGTTGCAGAAGCCGACCACCAGCGGGAAGGAACCAAAGACAGTCAGTACCGCCAGGTACCCAACAGTAGCGTGATTGGCCACGATCTTGGGGCCGAAAGTCAACGTAGCGAATTCAGCAGCCATCGCTAATTTCTGTAATTACAGAAATGAATAAATGATCAGCATTCTTTGGGAGGGCCTCAGGGCCCGTTTATCTTGGTAAAAAGATGAAAGGAGACTCATGTCCCACCGGGCGTGCCAAGCTTGTCAGATTTTATTATTTTTTATTTTTATTTATTTATTTACTTATTTAGTTCTATTGGTATGGGCGTGCTAGTCACTAAGTGACGAGTTTATTATCGTCGGTATCACCAGGGCGGTAGAACCAACATGGTTTATTTGTCTCTTGAGGTATTCGTTGGCACTGGGTCAGTGCTAATGCAAAGAGGGGTTTATTTCCTCATCCAAAGTGTAAGGTCCAGGTAAGGTATTCATTCGTCGGTGTCACTGGGGTGGCGGAACCGACATGGTTTGTTTGTCTCTTGAGGTATTCGTTGGCACTGTGTCAGTGCTAACGCAAAGAAGGGTTTGTTTCCTTACCCCAGACGTAAGGTCCAGGTAAGGTGTTCATTCATCGGTGTCACCGGGGTGGCAGAACTGACATGGTTTGTTTGTCTCTTGAAGTATTCGTCAGCATTGGGTCAGTGCTAATGCAAAGAGGGGGTTTATTTCCTTATCCCAAGTGTAAGGCTCGGGTAAGGTATTCGTTCGTCGGTGTCACCGGGGTGGCAGATCCGACATGGTTTGTTTGTCTCTTGAAGTATTCATCAGCGCTGGGCCAGTGCTAACGCAAGGAAAAGATTTATTTCCTTATCCCAGGCGTAAGGCTCGGGTAAGGTGTTCATTCGTCACTGTCACCGGGGTGGCAGAACCGACATAGTTTGTTTGTCTCTTGAGGTATTCGTTGGCACTAGATCGGTGCTAACGCAAAGAAGGGTTTATTTCCTTACCCCAGACGTAAGGTCCAGGTAAGGTGTTCATTCGTCAGTGTCACCGGGGTGGTGAAACCGGCATAGTTTGTTTGTCTCTTGAGGTATTTGTTGGCACTGGGTCGGTGCTAACGCAAAGAAGGGTTTATTTCCTTATCCCAGACGTAAGGTCTAGGTAAGGTGTTCATTCATCGGTGTCACCGGGGTGGCAAAACCAACATGGTTTGTTTGTCTCTTGATATTTTCGCCAATGTACGGCAACAATTCGGGACCGGGCGATATTCCCCCCTTGTTCCTCTTTCTTCTTCTTTCCTTTCCTTCTTTTTTTTTCTCTTTTTTTTCTCTCCCTTTTTTTAATATATATTTCTTTCTCCTTCTCCTTCTTTCTCTTTTTTGGGCATTCCTCTCGTTGAGTTATTTTTTCAGCAATTCAATCTCCCGCTGATATTGTTGTATCATGTATAGCATGGCGGGGTCGGTTGTAGAGAGAGTGGACATGCTGCCTGTCTCTTCAGCTGGCGCGTCCTCAGATGATGTGGAGGGTCTGCCACTCATGCCCCCAGTAGTGGTAACATTGGCTGCCAAGGCCGTTGGAGGGTCTTCAGAGGAGGTCGCCTCGACACCCGCTTATGTCGCCTCACTCGCCACTCTTCTTCTCCTGGTGATGGGGCCGGGCCTAGCGACGAGCCTGGCCACTTCTTCGGGGTCGGTAGGTAAAGTCCCGTACCGACTAGAGACTCCTGCCATATTGCAGGTGAAGACTCTCCAGTCTCTGTTTCTTCTCACTATCCTCCCTGATGGCCTGCTCGGGAACACTAGCCTATCAAAGATCGACCATCAGGGCGGCCTTTCTCCTGCACGGGGGACCGGCGTCGCTCTTTCGATTAGTTTCTCGACTCTACGCTAGGCACGGGTCGAGCCTCTTCTTCTTCCCGGAAGGTAGAAGCCACTGCCCCCAGCAATCTCTGGCAACCCAAGGGAGTACTGTCTGGGCCCCGGAGGTAGTTCCTCATGGCTTGCTCGATCCCTTCCCACTCCTGGTCAGGGAAGCGGCCGGTGGTTAGGTGTCGGTGGTGACATCATGATGAGTGTAATTTACGTATGTCGGGTGATCGACATGGTGACGATGCCTGTGACATCGACGGTGGGCATTTTCGGGCAGTGCTGGCACAGCGATTGTCAGCTGGTGGGTCGTGGCCATCACCTCGACCCTTTCGTCTCTTCGCCCCCTTATGCGGCGGGCACGGCTAGGCCCTGCCTGGGCTGGTGCTGTGGGTTGGGCTTCCTTGGGAACCAAAGCCTATTTCAGCTTTGCCGGCCTGTTAGCCGGTGTGTCTCTTAGCACCGCGGTCGGAATGGCGGGCGCCATCCTTTCTTTCATCTTCTCCAGTCCTTGAAAGGAGTTGCGGACTGGAATGGTCGCCCAAGAGACATGCGCTTGGGAAGGAACCCACTGTGGAATCACGTCGGAAGAAGGAAATCCGAGCCAAGAGCAAAGAGCAGGTAACATTCGCACACACACCTACTCCAACGCGGTTTAAAGTGATGGAAAGGAAGGTTCTTCACCCACGAGCAGTTGATTTCCAAGACTTGCGCACCGCCCTCCCGAAAATGCTCCCCCTTTTGGGAAAGCAACCAAATCTGGTTCATTTCATGACCACTCACCACAAGATTTATTATCATTTGGTTCTTCAGTTCTATGGCAACATGGCTGTTAAGCACAACAAGTACATAATAGTGGTGAATGGACGACCATTTACTATCAATCCTAAACACTTAGCCACTGCCTTCAACATGCCTGACGAAGGTGCACTTTTTGAAGATTTTCTGCTCGATGAGGATGTCATATTTGAACTATTGATAGGGGAAGAAATGCAAGATCGTTCCATCACAAGGTTAAATGCCAACCATTTCCCGCCCTTACAGCGCATTATTCATCACATGCTCACTACCATCCTTCTCCCTAAAGCTGGCAGTCAGGAAAAAGTCACTCGCTTGCAGAGCTTTCTCATCGCCCACATTATGCTTGAATAGCCCATCAATTTTCCCGCTCTCTTCTCTAGTCAAATCATCACTTGCCATCACAAACCATATCAAACTCTGCCATATGCTGCTGCCTTGACGACCATTTTTCAGTGGGCGGTAGTTGATTTAAGTAAAGAACCAAGTCATTCGCTGAGAGAAGGGGATATATATTCTGTTCACACTACTTGCAAGAACATGGGCTACACTAGAGATGCTCAAGGTCGTCTTGTGCGGACTTTGCAATCCATGGCAGAAAAGGAACCTGAAGTGGATACCGATGAGGAAGAGGCAGGGGATGTTCCAGCTGCACCTGGCGAGCCTTCCAGCTCACACGGCGCCTCCCTGGATCTATATGAGATGCAACTGAATATGGAGGCTATTAGTGGTGATGTGGGTGAGCTTCGGGAATCAGTGGATGTCCTTTCAGACTTCCACTTTTACAGGTCATAAGTTCTAATCGGGTATTCCTACACCGACAGAGAAGAAAAGAAAGAAAAGAAGGAAAATGGCAGAAGCCGAACAAAAGATGAGTCCAAAAAGAAGATGCTCGGCTCCGACGGACAGTCGCTAAACCAAGGCCTGAGAGCTTGGGAGAATAGTCAGGACCATCCCCGAAGAGGCAATCAAAACTGCAAATACAAGTGAAGCTGGCTCAGCGTCGCCGAAGGCCGTGTCAGCAAGGAAACCCGGGTGCTCGAACTAAACACATACGGAGTCTGGACTAAAGGCGTGTGACAAATCGAGAGCTTCATCAACACCCTGCCAAGGTCTTTTAGGAGCTGTGGCACAAAGAATCGTTGAACGGTGACTTCCAGAATCATCCCCGGACTCGTCGACTAGCTTTTGGCAAGCAAATGAAGTTAAAACGGCACCACGATTCACCGGCACGCCCCTTAAACGGCGCCATCTATTACGGCACGCTAAAAGCTTGTGGGACATCCCTTCCCCGGCGCCACGAAATCCGGTGCGCTAAAAGCTTATCGGAAGCTCCTTCCCCGGCGCCATCAAATCCGGCGCGCAAAGAAGCTTGGAGAAGCCCTATTCTGGCGTGCTATTTCCCACGCCGTGTTAGGCTTGGCTATAAAAAGAACACTTGGTTCGACCAAGTGAGAGGAGAGACATTACGAAGGCCAATCAAAAAGGGAGGAGAACTGAGTGCTCCCCAGGAAGAGGGTAGCGACCAATAAGAGTGAAGTCTTGAGGGTTTCTTGGAAAAGAAGGCGTTCTCCTGAGAGGCCGCTATCCTTGGCTCTACCTAAATCCTCCGGCGCCGGAGAAGAAGGCCACGATTTCTGTTGCTTTATTAGGTGGGTCACCGTGGTTCGCCCTGTGGTCTTCCTCCCCTTTTGATTTCTTTCTCCTCCGACTGTGATGTAAGTGAGGGGGAGGGGGAAGGCGATGATACGAGCCCATACCCCCCCTCACCTTCTCTGCTTCTTCTTTCTCCTCCCTCTTTAATTTCCTCCTGTAACCAGTGAACCGGTGCTCGTGTGACAATGCTGGCGCTGGACTGTTTAATGTGTATCTATTTCCTGTTCATGGAATAAATGCTCTGTGATCGCGTTCAATGCCACATCTATCTTCCCCGCTCTCTCTTATTTCCTCTCAATCTATGCACTTAATTATTTCCCTGCGCGTGTGGTTCCCGGATCTGTTTTCCCGACATCGGACATGCCCTGGGGCACCATAGGCGACATGAACTGTTCTCCCCCTCCCCGGGACTTCTCTTCCCTAACGCGAAGGCCGGGGGCATACCTGTGTATGTGCTTTGACCAATCCTGTGCATGGTCACTTCCCATGTTCCCTCCTCTGCCTTGCTCCATGATTTACGGAAGGGCAAAGTTGCTGTCGAGGCATGTTCAGCCTCTCTATGTCAATGAGCTGTCCCTATATTTGGACGGCACCGGCATGGAAATCCCATGGGTCGATAGTGATTTGCTGTCGCTGATGCACTAGACTCCCTCAACTGTTATATCGGTTATCTGTTTCCCCTGTGATCTCCACTTCCTTTAACCAGTGGTCGTTAATGCTTTAACCTGCGACTGATAATTTGCCAATCCCTTGGTTGTCGTGCGGTGCCATATACCCCTGTTTTAATCCTGTTCGCGTTCAGAGCCTGGGAGCATGCTTTGTAACATTGCCCCGTTGAATCGGGGAGGGGGACATCCTCCAATGTTTCAATCCAACACCACTCGGTCTATAGGGACTCATCTGTCAGTGATGAGTTTTCCCATGGGCCAACGGGTGAATATCGACATGGGTTAACCCGACAATACAAATCCACAGTCCCTAATGGACTTTGTGGTGACCGTGGGTTGCGTGCCGCTCGTAGGCTGGCCCTCGGGGTTTCCTTCCCTACCGGTCGTCCCGACTCGAGCGTTGAGTCAACTCGAGTCGCGTGCCCCTCGTAGGCTAGCCCTCGGGGTTTTCGCTCCCATGGTGAGTCGTCTCATCTGCCCGCTCTCACCCACGGACTTGGTGCCCCTAGTAGGCTGGCCCTCGAGATTTTTCCTATCCGTTCGGATTTTGCCGGCCGCCGCTGTGCCACCCGGCTCTTTAGGGGTTGCTCCTTTACGTGAGTACTCCCCGTTTCTCCCCGACAAACCCTCCGGGATGGGGAGATGCTGCCGAATTTTTGACTCGACTACACATAAAGGTCGATTAATAAGTTAACGTAATAAATCGACTCGACTTGGAACAATCACCGCGCTAGAGTATGAACCTCGCGCGAGCTTGCGATCTGATCGCCGAGCTATCCGGGACCGACCCGATGCATAATTAATTCAATAAACACTTAAAAATTTCTAAAATGTTTGAATAAACCTGAAAAATAGGTCAGTCGGAGCTCGGTTCTCGTGAAACAGAGTTGAATCGGCGCCACGGTTCGCCGGCGCACCTTTGAAACGGTGCACCTTGAACCAGCACGCCCTTGAAACGGCGCGCCTTGAATCGGCGCCCCCTTAAAGGGGCGTGCCATTTCAAGGCCCTCCTTTTTTTTATACATTCCATGGCGCTGTTTCAAACCCTTCACCCATGCTACGTGGCGCCGTTTTAACCCCTTTCCCTACGCTGTCACACCGTTTTAACGCTAAGGCCGAGTCGTTTGCCGTTTGATCTCCCCCTTTCTCCTGGGACGATTTTTAATATTAATGGCAGAATTAAATAAACCTCGTTAATCGATAAATTGGGTGATCTGGTTTATTTGAATTCGAATTACTTAATCCTCTATCCTTGCCTTTATATTTTTGTCTAAGCATTCACGCCACACCATTGCATGCCTGAGTGCGAGGGCTCTCAGTATATCAAACGACATTAGCAGAAAGCCGGGCAACGCCCAACCGGAAGCTATTGTCGTGCGTGATGGTGGTCTCCGGACCTATGTTCTCCGCCGCGTACTGAGAGTTCCGCTCTAACAAATTACACATGGTAGATTATAATGCCTCGCATGGTCATTCGCATCCTTTATTTCGACATTGGTAGCCACTTTATCTTGGCAATTAATCAAAAGTTTTCCCTCCTAGCGAGGGATGTAATTAACGCCATAGCCTTGATGGTATGGCGGACTACTGGCCTCGACCGAACCACACTTTTGTTCATAACCGGGCCAGGCCGTCTGCTAGATGGGCTCGTTATTTGAGAAAATATTACAAATCAAGAAGGCTGAAGGTCTGAATCTGCACCAGGCGGTTCCATGTTCAAGAAGTATCAGCTAAGAAGAGGCGGCGGCGCAAGTACAAGGGCCACATGTGGTGCACTGAGGGGTCCACTTCTTCTTCTTCTCCTTTCTATTCATCATTTCTTCTACTCAGCTCCCACCCTTGGATGGTGTACCTTCCTCCATCTGATCATGTTTCCATCATCTTCGCCTCTCTTCTTGGGTCCGTGAACCCTACTTCTTCTTCTCCTCTTCATTCAGAGTCTCTGGATTATCCCTCCTCTCACAATTCTAGGCCCCGACCTATGTCATCCTTCCATCCCGATCTCAAGACTTCACCTGATTCTTCTTCCCCGGGACTTCCAGGTGTTACCTCTAATTCTTCCCCAGGACTTTCAGGTGTTGCTTTTGATCCTTCCCTGACCTTGTCGGGTGATTCTTGTTTCCTTTCTCTGACCATGTTAGATGATTCCTCTTCTTCTCTCTCTACTCTCTCCTCTTCACCCTTTCGGGGTTCTTGCCCTTTTTCTTGCTACTTTTGAGACTTTAGCCTGCCTTGATCTCAATTGATCTGGTTTCTTCTATATCTAGTTCCTTATTATCAGGGCATCAATGCCTTAATGAGGGAGTTCTAGCCCTCGTCTCTCTTCTTTTTTATCCTTCTTCATCCAGTTTGATGCCTGTCACTCCTCCGTGAAGAGAAATCATCAACTATTTTGCTATTCTCTCCATTTTCTCCTATCAAGCAAGCAATATAAAGCTCGTGCTACTCAATGCTCGTTGACCATGTTCGCTTCAGGATGCTGATTTTCACGCTATGGATATATAAAGGTATCTTTTATTTTGTGCAAAGAACATGCTACTATGCTTATTGATTATATTTATTCATCTGCATGGTTATAATGCTGATTCCTCAACACGTTTGAGTGGCTTAGGTAGGTTTAACTTAGTCAAATAAGTCAACTAAGCGAGGGATGCCGGTTCTGGCCGCGCTCTGGAACTGGAGACAGGCAGTCATTGTCGGCGCCGCTGCGACCACTCCCGAACTCAGTTTTTGATGAGACCAGTGATAAACTCATCAAGACTAGATTAGGATGATGTCAATTTTTTGGAGAATTCTCAAGTTGGTAGTGCCGATCGGGGAAGAGCCACAAACAGGGTCCCTACTTTCTGGTTCTCTCTACTATAGTACCACAATAGCAGGAAGTCGATGCCACCACGAGCCCTCCTGAACTCTGAATCAAGCTTGGCTGGAGTCGTTGGAACCGTTGTCGAGTTCTCTTCGAAACGAGACCTGCAGGAATACCATAGGAGGTCGGAGAAGAGAAGAGTAGTCTAAACAATGATCGGGTGTCTGTTCAGTCCTAAAGTGGACATAACAGCGCACCTGAGGGAGAAAATTGAGAAATCGCTACTCCAGATGCCGAACGGGGTGCCGCTTCTTGGTACTGGAAGAAGACTCGTCGTAGTAGGTGTAGGCCGAGCCCTGACTCCAAATCTTTAGGTGGCTGGTCGTGGGAGGCTCTACAAGCAGCCTCAGGTTGGCAATCTTGATGGAGATGTGCAGTCTGGGGAGATCGGCTCCCCCGGGCAGCCACGAGCTCAGGTTGGGACGAAACTACCGCCGTTGCGAAGAAGACACAGAGACGCTTCCGACGGCACCACTTGAGCCTTCAGAGACATTGGATGAAGTCGTGGTTGGCTCTACAAGTCATCAGTGCTCTACTACCAGCGAACTGGGAATTGCAGGCTGAAGATGGGAAGTAGGAAATGAGGTAAATGGGAGGAAAAATGGGGTGGATGGGTATGGAGGCAACCCTTGGCTGTCAGGGGGTCTAGGAGAGGCCAAACTAAGGTGAGGGAGGGGGAGAATTGGGGCAAGAAGGTGGTCTAGAAAGGGGTGAGAGAGAGAGCTACGAATTTGGGAGTTGGATGAAGAGGGGGAGGGATGATGGCTTCCCTATTTGGGGTTGTCTAGGGCTAGTGGCTTCTTGCTCCTCGTACTCGGATCTGACTTCATCCGGGGAGGCCACTTGAGGAATGGCTCCTCGCGGATCTCCATCAGGATCTGGTCAGGCGGAGCCATCAGGGGTGTGTAGTGGCGATAATTGCCCCTTTCCTTTTTAGAGCGGTAGCGGTGGTCTCCGTCGCATCGCTCCCGCTTACTCTGACCCTCTCATGGTGGGTCGGGGGATCTCTTGCAGTCGGACCGTTTGGATCCAGCCACACGGCCCAGGGCCACTGTATTCTCCTTGCAACGCGCGTGCTTCTGTGCCAGGGCGAGGAGGTCAAGAAGGGTCATTGGGGCCTCGACCCCAAGGGCACGCCGAAGGATGTGGTCCCGTGTCCCCTGGGTGAGGGCTGTAGTGGCGATGTCGACGTCGAGATGTAGGATCTGGAGTGCTTCCGCATGGAAGCAGGAGACGAAATCCCACAACGTCTCTTCCTTGCCTTGCCTGAGGGCGAGCAGGGTCACCACGGATCTGGCCACCTTTCAGTAGCCGATAAAGTTCTCCTTGAACAGCCTCTTGAGATGCTGGAAGGAGAAAATAGTCCTGACCGGCAGGGACTCAAACCAAGCCCGGGCGTTCTCTCAGAGGGTCATCACGAATGCCAGGCACTTCACAGTGTTTGAGGCCCGGTGGAACACTAGGTGGGACTCGAAGCTGTGCATGTGGTCTGCTGGGTCAGTGGTGCCATCGTAGGGGGTGAATGATGGCAGTTGGAGCTTTGGTGGGATGGGGACTTCCATGATTTCCCTGGAGAAGGGAGCATGGAAGTCCAGGTCGTCATTGATCAGGCCGCGATTCTTGGCGGCCAAGAGGACGTCATCCAGGTATCAGACTTTATCTTCTATCTCCTCAAAATGCTGGAGTCGATGATCCATCTCTGGGTTGGAATGGAGTGGGCTACGCACCCTCGGCCGGGGCATGCTGTGGGATCATTGCGTCCTCGCGGCTGAGGCATGGGATGCCTCCCACACTTGGCGGGGTTCTCCCTAGTCTGGCCCCTAACCCTGTGCATATGCACGAACTTTGTTCTTCAACCCCATGCACAACCTGCACGGACTTTGTTCTTCAACCCCATTCATATGCACGGACTTTGCTCTTCACCTCGTGCACAACCTGCACGGACTTTGTTCTTCAACCCTGTGCACAACCTGCACGGACTTTGTTCTTCAACCCTGTGCATATGCACGGACTTTGTTCTTTAAACCCGTGCACAACCTGCACGGACTTTGTTCTTAAACCCAGTGCATATGCACAGACTGTGTTATTCAACCCTGTGCGCAACCTACACGTACTTTGTTCTTCAACCCTGTACATATGCACGGACTTTGCTCTTCACCCCGTGCACAACCTGCACGGACTTTGTTCTTCAACCCCATAGATACGCACAGACTTTGTTCCCAACCCTGCACGAACCTTGCCTTCACCCTTTGGAGGAACCCAGCCCCGTGCATATGCATGGACTTTGTTCCTTGATCCTGTGTATATGCATGGACTTACCCCAGAGCATGCACGAACTTGCTTGGAAAACTTGCATGGACTTTGGCCCTTTGCATCCAAAACCTGCACGGACTTGTCCCAATCTGCATGGACTTCGTCCCAGAACGTGCACAGACCTCGCCCAGACGTACACAGACTTTAACCATTCATCCAGCCCAACTGAAACCTACACGGACTTTGTTCTTTACCAGTGCGCTCCCTAAACCTTCACCGGTGCACCCTCTTCAGCCCTTCACCGGTGCAAGTCTTGAAGACCTTCCCCGGCACACTGCTCCTTAAACCTTCAACGGTGCACCCTTTTTAGCCCCTCGCTGGCACGCCTAACTCCTGGCCTCTCTCCGGCACACCCTACACTCCTTCGCCGGTACACTCCGCTAGCGCCCAGCCCGGCACACTCCGCCCACCTCTTCACCGGCACACCCAACCCCCATCCCTCTCTGGCACACTCCTAACGTCCTTCGCTGGCACACTAGTCCCCATGCTATCCCGAGTATACCCAGTCCACTTTCGCCGGCACACTCTCCCAGTAGCCATTAAAGCCCACAGGTTGCTTGATTCTGGATGTCAAGGATTTCTTGCTTCTGTGGTGATGGTTGATCAACAACGGCATGATGTTGAGGACATTCTTGTTGTGTGTGAGTTTCTCGATGTCTTCCTTGAGGAGTTACTGGGTTTACCTCTATAGAGGGAGATTGACTTTGTCATTGAGATTGCGCTCGACACCATGCCTTTGTCTAAAGCACCTTATTGTATGCCCTGACAGAGTTGAAAGAGTTGAAGGCACAGTTGTATGAGTTGCTCGCTAAGGGCTATATTCGCCCTACCTTTTCTCCATGGGGTGCACTTGTGTTATTCATGAAGAAGATGGTAGTATGAGACTGTGCATTGACTACCGATAGCTGAACTAGGTGACTGTTAAGAATAAGTATCCACTACCTCAGATTGATGACTTGTTCGGCCAGCTTCAGTCAGCTCAAGTGTTTTCACGGATCGACTTGAGATCTAATTATTATCAGCTACGAATCAGAGATTCGGATGTCGAGAAGACTGCGTTTAGCATGAGGTATGGACATTATGAGTTCTTGGTGATGCCGTTCGGGCTTACCAATGCCCCCGCGACATTCATGGATTTAATGCATAGAGTGTTTTGTCCCTACCTAGATCAGTGCGTGGTCATGTTTGTGGATGACATCCTCGTTTATTCACAGTCCGAGGAGGAGCATGCATACCATCTATGGATCGTGTTGCAGACCTTGTGGGATCACCGACTATATGCCAAGCTGAGCAAGTGTGAGTTTTGACTACGAGAGGTACATTTTCTTGGGCACGTGATCTCTGGTGATGGTATCTCGATGGATTCGGCCAAGGTGAAAGCTGTGGTGCAATGGCTGAGGCCGAGGACGGTTACGGAGATCAGGAGCTTCTTGGGGCTGGCAGGCTATTATAGGAGATTCATCCAACACTTTGTTCGTATTGCAGCCCCGATGACGGGGCTCACGTGGAAGGACGTTGTTGACACACTAAAAAATGATGCTAATATATTTTGCCTATGTAACCCCACATCCCCTTCCCCCACCTCCCACAGCCATTAGCCACTCGTCCCCACTACAATCCCCTCACCCCTCTTCCATCCCAACCACATCAATCACCACCTAGCACCCTAGCTCGAAGGCAGCAGCAGAAGCCCAACTTGCAGAGCCTGCCTTGAGGTCATCCGGTGACTTCAGGACGTGTGCCATACATCGACGGAAAGCTCTCCAAGTCAGCTTCGCAGGCGAGGTGATCTCATCTCAATTCGAGTTCGGAGCTGCCCGGGAGAGCCGTTCTCCACAGACTGCGCAGAACCAGTCTAGCCTTCAACCAGAGGTGACTTACAGAAGCAACAGTGACCACGCCACGGCTCCCCTTGGTGCGCCACTTAGCTAGAGCGGAGTCCCACTAGTCACCTATCCAACTCAACAAGCAGGGCACCGATTGGAGCTCGGAGCAGTCCATTCCGATTTTTCTACCCCAAGGTAGCAGACCAGGTCAGTCAAGAACCGTCCAGACCCCTCCCACTCTTCTGGGCACATCTCTCTGCCCTGACCTCCTCTGGTGTCCATCCTGGTTAGAGATTGAAGAGGACTCATACACGGACGCGTCTGTTCTGGTCCTGCACCATTTCGACTCGGGAGCGCTCGTGACGGCGACGTCTACCTACTGCTGTGACCTAAGAGTAGTCCCAGTCTGAGCAGAGCAACCCAGTTCCAGAGCCAGTCATGACCAGTGACGACACCGGACGCTTCCTCAAAAATTCTGGCGCCTTCCTGGACCAGTCAGTGAAAGATTGGCGCTGGTTTCGGCATCTTCCAAGTTCGTTACAGTCCGTGGTGGTGCCAACAGTGACTGTTGGTCTGATTGTCCCAGAAACAGGCTGAACCGACCGAGTGGCCATTTGGGTACCCTAGTAGTCTTCTTCCCCACCCTGCCTGGCCGACTTAGCGCCCCTCCCTGTGTGGAGGTAGTTTTTGTTGTAATCCACGTTCCCCACCCCTTGTCCAACCCTCCTGCGAGAGGAGTAGTGCATGTAATTTTAAACTCGGTAAATTTTTAAATTGTGGCACAGCTTTTAAACGACGGATTTTGTTGCCACCAGTGCTCATGTGGAGACCCTTGCCTGTCGAACTTCTGTAGCTTCGGGGATTTGACGTAGTCCTGGGGAAGTTTTTTTAGCTAGTGATGCAGTGGGTAGGGTACACTATAGAGGTCCATAGTGGCAACCCCTTCCCCGTATTGGGCGAGCTTTGTCTCGACAATCCTCTCAATCATTTGGCATTGTGCCTAAGATTTTCTAGCACTGGCGTATTGGAGGCTCGTGGATGTGCTTCCACTAGAGGCGTGCCGAACTCGACTGTTGTAGAGATTCGGGGAGCTGTTGCTGAAGTGTTGGCACCATTGTGCCCAACTAGTAGTGCCGGTGCTTTGGCCGGATGCCTAGCCAGTTGTTGAGGGTGAAGGTCTCATTCCTGAAGAAGGTCTTGCAGGAGGGTCTTCAAATGTTGGTTCTCCTTCATGAGAGTCTTGAGGGTCACCTCTTGAACCTCATTTACTGGAAGATCATTGTTGACTGGATCCGCGTTAACAGGAGCGCCCCAGTCCTCAGTCGGAACTTCTTCTAAACGTTCCGACGCCTGAGGTATGGTAGAAGTGCCGATGTGGCTTGCCGGTGCTGGGGGCTGTGTTAGATGTCACGGCCTCCTGAGTTGGGCCAAAGGCTGGTTTAGATCATCAGACTGGGTGTAAGGCTGATGTCCGGTGGCATAACACGCGAACACCCTAACCACGTCGTTGATGAGCCGAGCTGTCCTTTCCTTCTGAGAATGCTTCTGAGAGTGGACTAGTGCCCCCATCCTGTCGAAGACTAAAGTCCGTGGACGTGGAGTCTCTACTGTAGGGTCGACCCGAAGAGAGCTTGGGGCTGGACGCTGGCGGAGCCCAGTGCGAGCCCATCTTGGTTTTCACCCAATCGGGCTAGAGAGGGTGAGTGGCTGGGTATCATCGGGCTATGCCGACGAAGATTCAGTGATGCTCCGAGCGATGCCACTCACGGGTGTTTGAAGAGGGCCTACCGACTCGCGGTCGGGAATATGCTTTAGTTTTGTGATTTTCACTACCAGCAGGGGCATTTGGTCAAGGATTGTCCCGAGTTCCAGGAGTTTATTTATGGCCTGGAAGATGATAAGAGGATCGATTGGTCGGCCATGCATGATGTCATTCTATATCTCCGCAGTAAGCAGCAACAGCAAGAAGCGTCGCCTAAACAGTCATCTCCATCTCAAGGCCAGGGGCACCTCCGTGATTTTGCATCTACCGCAGCGCCCACTCCGTCATCTACTCCCTTATCCAATCCCCTGCCTATGCCATCGCCTACCCCGTTACCACCTCCATCTCCACCTACCTCATCACCTTCGCCATCTCCTACCCCATCTCCGCAATCTCAGCCTACCCAATCCCTTACTCAGGCTAGTGCCTCCACTTCCACCACTTCCACCGCCACTACTCCTACCCCCAACGCTGCTCGACGTGTCGTATCTATATGTCAAAGGTGGGCACCACGACCTCCCTCTTCACCTTCTCCATCTCCATCTCCACTGCCCCCATTGTTCGCATCGCCATCTCCATCACCGTCTCCACTACCTAACCCATCACCACTGCCTTCACTGCCTCCCCTCCCAAAGACCCCTATTGTATCACCTCCGCCATCTCCACCACCTCTGCCATCTCCTTCACCGTTGTTGCCCGAACCTGAGCAGGCTATACCCCTACCTACACCTCCGCCTTCACCTTTGCCCGCACTTGAACTTGCCATTGCCTCTACTCCTCCCCCACCACTTAAAAATGCTATACCCATTGAAATCCTTACACCGTCTGAACCTATTCCTATTCCATTCACTTCTCCTCCATCCACCTCCACCCCACGGTGGCGGTGTGCATTGCCTTTGGTGCCCCTCGGGTCCGGTCCCTAGGGAGACAATGAATCGAGTCAGGGCTGTTCAGTGCCGGTTGTTCCACTCAAGATTCAAGATTTCATCTACCGAATGTCGATCCGTGTCCTGGTCTCGGGCTACTTTGGGACTGATGAGCCTACAAGTTGGTAGTCAGGTGCCGGGGGCACCGTCGTGACTGAAGTGGCTGGTAGTCGGGTGTCGGCGGCACCGTTGTGGCTGAGCTGGTTGGCAGTCTGGTGTCGGGGGCACCGTCATGACTGAAGTGGTTGGCAGTCAGGTGTCGGGGGCACCGTTGAGGCTGAAGTGGCTGGCAGTCGGGTGTCGGGGGCACCGTTGTGACTGAGCTGTTGAGTGATCGGGTGCCGTGGGCCCTGATGTGACCAGAGTGGCTGGCAATAGGGTGTCGGGGGCACCGTTGTGACTGAGTAGATAGGCACAGCTGGACCTTGATGGTCGTCATCGGGGCCTGTTGATAGAGGCAGGGCCTGGCACTTCATCTTGCACCGGGACTTGTGAAGTATGCCCATTATCTTGGTAACAACACTAAGGGCACACTTATCGAGGTGATCCTAAAGTGGCACACGATCATCGAGGCGGGGAACCAGGCTAGACGCCTCGATTGAGCCATGTCAGATGGTGTGCGACCATTGGGACAGAGACTGGGCAGGGTGCTCTCATCAAGCAATGGCTATGTCGTGCAAAGATCGGGCAGGGCGCCTCAATCGAGCAGCGTCTAAGGGCCATGTACGATTATCGAGGTAGTGACTGGATATGGTGCCTCTATGAAGTAGCATCAGAGGTCATGCGCAAATGTTGAGGCAGGGCTAAACACCGTATTCCCGTCAAGCAACGTCTAGGGGCGCATGATTATCGAGATAAGGCTCGGGCAGAGTGCTTCCACTAAGCAGCATCAGGGTCATGCATGAATATCGAGGTAGGACTCAGGCAGAGTGCTTTCACCGAGTAATATCTGGAGTTGTACATGATTATCGAGATGACATACGGTCGTCAAACAGGGGGTCACCTTTTAGGAGGTCGGTGTTTGGGCTAGACGCCATATGAGGGATGGCCATGCGGCATGCCCTCGATGTAAGCCTAGCAAACACACACACAAATGCTTGGTGTTTGGGCTAGATGCCGTATGAGGGATGACCATGCGACATGCCGATCAGACCAGATGAAAGGAACATCTTTATGAGTCAACCTAGTCATCGGCGCTGCAAGTTTTGCAAAGTCTTGAATAAAGCAACGATAATACCCTGCCAAACCCAGAAAACTCCTAATCTCTGTAACAGATCTTGGTCTCTGCCAATCAATAACAGCCTTTATCTTTGCTGGGTCTACTGCAACACCATCACCGGAGATCACATGCCCGAGGAAGCGAACTTCCCGAAGCCAGAACTCACATTTACTCAATTTGGCATTAAGTTCATGATCTCGGAGTGTCTGCAGGACAATTCTTAAATGTTGTGCATGATTCTCTTCAGTGGCAGAATATACCAGAATGTCATCAACAAAGATCATCACAAACTGGTCTAGGTAAGGTCAGAAAATATGCTGCATTAAGTCCATAAATGCTGCAGGCGCATTGGTTAGCCCAAAAGGTATCACCAATAATTCATAATGACCATAGCGAGTACTGAAGGCAGTCTTTTCAATATCGAACTCCCTAATCCTCAGCTGAAAATATCCTGATCGGAGGTCAATTTTGGAAAACACAGTGGCGGATTGCAGCTGATCAAATAAATCATCGATTCTCGACAGTGGATATTTATTTTTAATTGTAGTTGATTCAACTACCTGTAATCGATACAAAGTCACAAACTACCATCTTTCTTCTTAACAAACAAGACGGGAGCACTCCAAGGGGAAAAGCTGGGCCTGATATAGCCTTTTCCAAGCAACTCAAGTAACTGTGCTCTCAATTCTGCTAATTCTGCTAGAGTCATGCGGTACGGTGCTTTAGCAAGAGGTGTTGTACCTGGAATTAATTCAATCACTATTTCTATCACTCACTCTGGAGGTAAGCCTGGCAACTCATCAGGGAAGACATCGAGAAACTCAGAAACTACTGGTATACCTCTGACATCTTGCCGTGGTGCCTCAAGAGCAATCACTGAAGCTAAGAATCCCTGACACCCTGCATTAAGCAATCTACAGGCTCGAATAGCAGAAATAATTAAACGAGAGGTAATACTCTGAATGACATGATTGATTAATCGACTCGTCGCGCATCTTCCGGGTATCTTCCGCGCTCGGGGCGTGACAAAGTTCCACATCGACTGGAGAACCTCTTCAGTCTACAACCCACAGGTCAATAGCTTGGCCGAAGCCTTCAACAAAACTCTCTACAAGCTCTTGGCTAAGATCATCAGCCACCGGAAACGTGATTGGGGTGAAAAGGTCTCCGAGGCATTTTGGGCCTATCGGATGGTCTACAAAACTCCCATAGGATGCTCACCGTTCTCCCTCGTCTACGGGGCGGAAGCCATCATCCCTGTCCAAATCCAGCTAGCATCCTACTGCATAGCGGTGCACACCGACTTGACCGACCCTGATAAAAATGAATACCAGAGAAGGCTAGAAGAGCTTGCTGATCTAGAAGGCAAACGGCTCGAAGCCTACAAACACGTACAGATATATCAGGCACACATGGCACGAGCCTATGATAGGCTCGTCAGGCAGCAAGCCTTCAAGCAAGGTGACCTCATCATGATCAAGGAAAGAGAAGTCATGGCAGGTCGTTCCAGTGGCAAGCTTCAGCCGAATTGGCGAGGCCTCTACATCATATGCGATGCCTACGAGGGTGGGGCCTACACAGTCACAGGACACAAGGGCCACCGACCCTTCCCGCCTCTCAATGGCAAGCACATAAAGTTGTACTACGCACCAGAGCATGAGTTTGCACGCCACACCAGATAGTGCACACACTCCCAGTTTCAGCCTCCAGAACTGGTCTTCTCTCCAAGAAAGCCGAATCGGGCACTCTTCCCAGTCCTCCTCTCCAGTCAAGCGAGGGGGCCAACCAGGCCACTCCTAGAGTCGTCGTCAGATGCCCTTAGAAGCCAGTCCCCCGCTTTTGTCCTCGCAGCGACGAGAGCGGGGGCACCACTGCATCAACCACAGCTTAGCCGCCAGGCTCTCAAGTAAGTGAAACAAAAAAATAATAATAAAATGGGGCTAAAAATAGAGATGCCCCGGCAGACCCAGTCATCCTAGGGGCTTTACCGCCCTTGGGAGGCCTCGCAGATTCCATGTGATATCAGGTATATTTGGTAATCTTATCAGATATATCTGGTATCCGGGATCTGGGACGTTACACCCAGCACCCTAATTGGGTGGCCAATTTGGTCTTGGTCTCCAAGAGCAACGGGAAGTGACAGATGTGCGTGGACTACACTGACCTTAACAAAGCCACGCCGAAGGACAGTTTCCCCATGCCATAGATTGACCAACTAGCCAACGCTACGGATGGGCATGAGATGCTGAGTTTTTTGGACGCCTACTCCGGGTACCCCCAGATCAGCATGCACGGACCCGACTAAGACAAGACGGCCATCGTTACCAACCACGGCCTCTACTGCTACACCCGCATGCCCTTTGGGCTCAAGAATGTTGGAGCCACCTACCAACGCTTGGTCAACTACATGTTCGACGCTCAGATCGACCGCAACATGGAAGTCTACATCGATGACATGCTCAATAAAAGCCTCTGAGCATCCGAGCACCTTGAGGACTTGACAGAGACATTCGCAATGCTTAGAAGGTACAATATGAAGCTCAACTCGAGCAAATGTGCATTCGGGGTAAACTCGAGAAAGTTTCTCGGGTTCCTCGTCCCCCATAAAGGGTTAGAGGTGAATTTTGACCAAATCCAAGCAGTGCAGGAAATGAAGCAACCAGCCCGAGTGAGGGACGTACAGTGCCTCACTGGTCGCGTCCCCACCCTAACTCAGTTCTTGTCCCGGGCAGCGGAGTGATGCCTTCCCTTCTTCCGACTCATTAAACAAGCCAACAAAGTGCTGCAAAAGAAGGGGCAGATTGAGTGGGACCAAGAATGCAAGTGGGCGTTCAAAGAACTGAAGTAGTACCTAGCATCCCCTCCCGTGCTCTCGAAGCCACAGAAGGGAGAGCAGTTGTGATGGGGACATCATTTACCCCCTGCACATTTTTCGAAGCCCGGATGGATCGTCATCATGTACCATCATGATCTTACATTTCTTTGAGTCATGTCATGTAGCATAGAAATTCAGGATGCTACATCAAGTGCAATCAACAAGACGTGTACAGACCATCAGTGTGCACACAGGAAATGTGCACCGACTTCATCTATGCAAAATGCAAATGTGCACTGACTTGGTTATGCACGAATCAACTATGCACAGACTTGATTATGGCACAAAGAAGGATGTGCACTGACCTTGTTTAGCATATGGCAGAATTGCACAGACTTACAACAGTGTCTACAATGACTTTGTTTTGCCTAACGAGGAATATGCCAAGACCTTGTTTAGCACAAGGCAAACATGCACAGACTTGAAAGTGTGTGAGACAAAACATGCACCGACATTGTGTGCAACAAACATCAGCGTGTACTGATGTTAGTCGAGTGTGCTACAGTGTATGCACAGACTTGTACACACAGGGACACGGAGATGCATTGACTTGAATATGCTTGATGGAAAATGTGCATAGACCTTATTATACGTGCAGCAATCAAGGATTGCACCAACCCTTGCATCAACAAGGATTGCACAGACTTTGTTATGCCTTAAGCATTACATGCACCAACTTGCTACAAGGATGTGCACGAACTTGGAATTTGCATGATGCTACAAATGCGCGGACCTCGTAAGCCTAAAACCTAACATGCATAGACCTTGCCATGCGTGAGACAATGCATGCACGGACTATTGATTCGAAGAGCAGGCAAGTGTGCACGAACCTTATGTGCAAGGTACACGAACTTGCACCAACCTAACTTGCAACAAATGATGTGCACAGACTTTGCTAAGCACAAGACAAAACTTTCACCGACCTTAAGTATGCAAGATGAAAGTTTGCACTGACTTCTTTATGTAAACTACATGAATCGTGCACTGACATGAGTCTTTGCAAATGACAATATGTACCGACTACTACATGGACTTTACATGCCAAAGACACAAATCTGCACCGACCACATGATCAAAATGAATGTAAAAAGACTTGTTTCAGTAATGGTGTGCAGACATGATATATGAAAGTTCCAATCATATGAAAATTCAGTGAACCTCTGCCATGAGCAGAGGAGAGACACCTTGATTTGACTATCGAGTATGTGAGCTCTTAGGCAAGATGAGAACCAAGGGCCTTGCCCCTTCGGGTGGAGTTGGAATGGAAGGAGGGATGTCCTGACTTTATTAGGGTGGTTCACTCTTGGGTCGGATCAAGACCAAAGGTCTTGCCCTTTGTCCATGGCCAATTATGTTCCCTATGTCCGAGCTCACTCTGAGTTGATCATTCGCCACTTCTTCCTCATCATATTGCCAATGTTGCCCTCTTTCCATTAGCCTAGGCTCTTGATTGCCCCTAACCATGGCTAACCTTTCCTGGGTGTTGGATGGAACATTAGATGATTGATGAAAACGAAAGGAGTCGAGGATGTTCTCCACTCCCCTCACGGGTGCCCTATGGCATGCAGTGGCAATCTCGTGGTGGGTGAGATCAGGAGGATGGTTGAAGAGATTGACATGATCATGGGAACTTGCCCCTTCTGATGTCGGGACATCGTAATCATCTAGGTAGAATGGAAAGGAGGAATTTTTGAGTTGAGCTTGGACAGCATGAGCTCTTTTGTAGAGTTGAGCAAATGTGAGAAATTCACTAAGCATCAAGATAGCACAGAGCTGAGGAGTTGCATTGTTGACTAGAACATTGATGGCTTGGTATTCCGGGATGGGGATCCCAGACCTAGAAGCCATAGCTCTCCACCTATTAGCAAATCAGATGAAGTCCTCGTCGGGCTTCATTTTTTCTATGATAAGGTCCGTGAGAGTGGGAGCTACACTAGCCATGTGGCCAAAACGAGCGATGAAACGCTCGAACATAATGTCAAAGTTGATGAGATCAATGGCTGGGAGAGAAGAGAATCACCTAAGGGCCTCTCCTTCTAGAGATTTTTGAAAGAGATGAACTAGGAGGACCTGATCATAAAGCCATTGGTGAGAGTCCATCAAAAAGCAAGAGAGATGTTCATGTCGATTGGTGGAACCATCATACTTCCAATATTTGGGGGCTTTGAAACCTATGTCGAGTTGGGCCGTTATGCGTCTCACATCATGGCGGATGAGGAAGTGAAGACTGATCAGTTTGTTAGTGGTCTGAGGGTCGAGCTGAGGCATCATCTTCTTGCGTCAGGTTTGACCACTTTAGATGCGGCATGCAAGACAGCGTCAGCATTGGAGAGAGATTTGCAGAAGATCCGAGGGTAGGGCAGTGCTGGTCAGGTTCAAGCAGGTTTTGGTCAGCCGTCAGTGGTTCAGCAGTAGAGTACTATCCAGCTTTCAGCAGGTGGTTCCGTGACGACGTAGTCGGTTGCTCCCATGTCGGAGTCTTCTTCCTTTAGCTCGAAGCTCAAGAAGCTGCTTAGGGAAGCTGGCTTTGGCAGGAGGCATCTGGACCGTAAGGGGCAGACGCAGCAGGAGTCGACTGGCAGTATTCAGTAGCCGGTAGCTTTGTAGCATCGGAGTTCGGTGCGTGGTGCTCGGGACGGGTGTCCCAGGTGTGGTTGCTCTCATCCAGGCATGCCGTGTTCAGCGCCCGTGGTTTGCTTCAGGTGTGACCAGTCAAGGCACATGGCATGTGACAGTCTGCAGAGGCCGAGTCAGCCGCCTGGGTTTTAGCAGCAGTAGCAGTTTCAGCCCCAGCAAGTGCCAGCACAGCCGCAGCAGTACCAGCAACAGGAGCAGTTTCCTTAGTTGTCTCGGTCAGCTACTGTAGGGAGGCAGAGATCCCAAGACAGAGTGACCCACATGACCAGAGCAGAGGTTGAGCCGTCGCAGTTGGTGGAAGGTACTCTTTCGATTTTGGGTTGTGCGGCTCGTGTTTTGTTCGATTCAGGTGCTTCTTATTCGTTTATCTCGGAGGATTTTGCTCAGAGCATGGAGGACTCGGTGATCGAGGTGTCTTGTGACATGGCAGTGGAGTTACCTACTGGCGATTTCGTGCACGTTCCATATTGCTTCGAGAAGGTGCCCGTGTGGGTGGAAGGGTGGAACTTGCCGGCCAGGCTCTACGCGTTACTGCTTCAGGACTTTGATGTCATCTTGGGCATGAGTCGGGCTATTTACCGATGCATGCGGGAATGAGTCCAAGTCCTCTTGGATCGCCCGAGTCGATCGCTGAATTGACCCCACACTCCAGGCAACATTCCACCGCCTCGCGATGGGAAATCGCCCTGGGTACAGCTCAACGCCTCGGCTAATCCCCGGCAGGTATAAGAAAGCCCAATAGAAATGTCAGCATTTCAGGTAATTAGGAGCATAATAGAAACATAATAGAGGCATTCAGGCATTTTACCTGTAGAAAAGGCGAGAAGCCACCGAGCATGGTCACCCAGTCGATGGCACTGAGCGAATGGAATAGGAAGGCCATCACTGCTACTCCCCACGCATACTTCCGCACTCAGCTCAAGTCAGATAGTAGAGGAAGAAGCCGGTAGCTGATCACATCGGCTCGCGTCGCGAACAAAAGCTTACCGAATAGCAGCATCAAGAAGCGTCTGAGGACCATATCTCCATCCGGTCTTGACTCCACCACCACACTCGGACGTGCCTGCTCGACTACTCGGTCAATATGCGGCTCCGGTAACTCTCCGACTACCGCTGCTGCTCGCTGGAGTCCCAGGCTTTCTTGGAGCACCGACCGTGATAGTTGGGACG
Organism: Amorphophallus titanum; assembly: GCA_024336825.1. Taxonomy (NCBI): domain Eukaryota; kingdom Viridiplantae; phylum Streptophyta; class Magnoliopsida; order Alismatales; family Araceae; genus Amorphophallus; species Amorphophallus titanum. Next base: position 293,946 of record JANBPO010008770.1, read on the forward strand.
ATGGATGCCACGGCCTCATCAGATCCAAGCCGAGTAGCTCTTGAGCAAGCTCCCGGTAGTCGACGTATGCCCACCCGGTCACAGCTTTGCCGTGCACCCACAAGCCGCTGATCCGGGCCATATCTTCCAACGTCGAAATCATGTGCCCCCACGAGAATATGAAGGCTCGGCTGACCGAGTCTCATCTCTCGTGTAGAGCCAGCAGGAGTGCCGTATCCACTCGGGCCACCTCGATGCTGAGGACTTCCCCGAAGCCCATAGCAGCCAGTCTTTACCGCTGATACTCCGGCAACGCGAGGTAGACCGCCGGGACTTGTAACCATGTGATCCGTGTCCATCTCTTCCCCTGCACAATTAAGTCATAGGGTTAGTCATAGAGTCATAAGATTTAAGGGCATTGCATTTGTAATAATTAAAACCTGCTGAATAAACTTCTTCCTGAATCTCTTAAACCTATGCTTCTTGCCTTTAGATTGGGAGAAGGAAGCGCCACCAAAGGAAGGAAGAGCTGGAGGAACTCCTGGGGTAGTCGGCAGGTACGATGGCTGAAATTGTACCGCCTGTTGGGCCGCACCGAGCTGAGGTAGCCCCCGAGTCCTTGCCAATTCCAACTCCATAGCGACCGCTGCCTGGTAAGCCGCGTCCAACTCCGACACCTGAGTAGCAAATAGCGGTAGGCTCAGCTCCATCTTTAATCCTCACAGGAATTGCTGCGTTCGCAAGGTTTCATCTGTAAAAATGTGGGATACATACCTGCCCAACTCAGTAAATTTATCACGATACTGTTGCACCGACAAGTCTCCCTGGGTTAGCTCTAGGAATTGATACATCTTCGCAAGCTTAAGACAGGCGGGAGTATAAGAATGCTCGAAAGCTTCCACGAACTCCGCCCATGAGATCTGTCGGAGCGGCCGAGAATGGAAGGTAACTTCCCGCTCCGAACTCCACCAGGTGCGCGTAATACCTTGAAGTTGATAGGTCGCCAACATGACCTTTTCATCATCCGCGCACTCCATCGACAGGAACGCGGACTCGACAGCATCCAACCAGGCTCTTGCTGCCTCCGGGTCAGATTGACCCTCGAATGTCAGCGGGTGAAAGAGTAGGAACTCCTTGAGTGCTTGACCACGCCCGCCTAGCAACTCATCACGAGGGGCAGGATTGGCAGGAGAAGGTGCCGCAGGAGTAGACGAAGTGCCGCTCATCTCCCGAGGAGCCAGAGCTCTCCTCCATCCACGAGGCAACATCTTAAATCCAGGAAAACACGAGGTACGAAAGCCCATTAAGAATCACAAGGAACGTCCTAAGCCAGCAATAGACGACACAAAGGACTTACTCTGGACCAACACAATTTCAATTCCCAATGTCATTCCTCAACCTCGCTCTGATACCAACTGTAACGACCCAGAGATCCGGATACCGATATACCAATAAGAATCGATATAATCCTCCCCACCTTATAGAAATTTCATCCTCAAAATTTACGCTAGAGCACAGGCAAACAGGGGGAAAACTTACACGGATAGGTAGGGGAACTACCGTTGCATCTCGTCTTCTTGCTCCCAGGTCACCTCATCGCCAGAGTGATGCTGCCAGACCACCTTAACCAATGGAATAACCTTGTTCCTCAACTACTGCTCACTCCGATCCTCTATATGGATGGGCTGCTCATGAAGGGACAAATCTGATGTAACCTCGGGCCACACGGCATCCTCAAAAACATGGGAAGCATCTGGCATGTACTTCCTTAGCATCAAAATATGGAACACGTCATGCATAGCATCTAACCCTAGTAGGGGTAACTGCAACCTATACGCCACTTCACCGATGTGCTCCACAATAGGGAATGGTCCAACATAACAGGGACTCAACTTCCCGTGCCTGCCAAAACGCATTACCCCTTTCTTAGGGAGACTCTCAAAAACACCAGATCTCCCACTGCAAAACAAAGCAGCCTCCTTTGGCGGTCTGCATAACTCTTCCGCCTACTCTACGCTGCATACAATCTCCATCGGACGAGCTGGGCCACTTCAACACACTGCTACACAAGTTCCAGTCCCATCATTGTAAGATATAAATGTTTCTATCTACCTTTCTGCCCTAAACTACTACGAGCATATAAACATGAAATATAGACAATGAAGAGCAAAGGGGCGATGAAGAATGGAGAACTAAATGTGATCACCACCAAGGTTTTACAGTAACAAAGATATGGAGAACGAATGAAGAGGGCGCAGTGTACCTTGGAGAGTAGGGAAGAAGACGCGGACTGAAGGGAGGCCGCTACACGTGACCGCACTTGAAATGGGATGCGGGGAACTGATGTGGGTGCACCTCCACACCTCCTAGCCGGCTAGAAAGTAAGGGCCCCACGTTCAAATGTATTCTCCTGCAAAACAAAGCCATCAAAAGAGGTAAAACCCATTAGAATGTGAAGTGTAGTGTGTGTCCCGAAGTGATAAAACAACACTCCTCCCTCATTCTCACCCTCTCTTTCTCTCTCTCATTCTCTCTCCCCTTTGCTCCTCTCGATGCAGGGCGTGTACAGTTGGCGAGACGGCCGAGGCAGGGACGCGATGGAGTGAACCTGGAGAGTGATGGAGTGGCGGATGGAGGGTAGCGCGGCACGATCCCTCGGTGGATTCAAAGCCAGCGTGGTTCGTTGGTTTGACGGTTCTCAACGCGTTTTAGTCGCTTCGACGCACAGAATCTTTGCTGGAGGCAAGGAGATGGATGCTCTACTTCTCCTTTGCGTTCCCTCATAGTTTCACACTGAACGGTACGAGAACGAGTGGGTTTCATCTCGTTTGGGTTAAATCATGCCTTTAGGGTGTTCGTCGGGTTCGTCGAAAAATGGCGACGATTTTTGGATCAGTTGGTGTCATTTGAAACCCTAGAATGTCAGCATTCCATTCCCACCGATTTCATCTTGATTGGTGGTCATTTGGGGGCGGTAGGAGCCCGGGAACCCATGTGACCCAATTTTTAATTCGGTAGGATTGCCCGTTTCTAGCCATTTGTGTGTCGATTTGACCCTTCCCGAGTGTGGAAGGTCGGCATCGTCATTATGGTTGTATCCCCTTCGTTTCGGAGCGAACGGGGCATGGAAAGGCTGAGATCCGGCCGATCCCATGGTTTTCCCGCCGTAATGCCTACGCGATCATTACAGTGACCATTTCATTCTGAACACGGTCCATCAGGCGACCATTTTATCTATGTCGATTTGGGTCTTCGCGGTCACGCGATAGACCATCTGACATGGTTCGTGGTCCATTGGAGGACCGTTTATTATCTCTGCACGGCCCTTGGGTGACCATTTAGATTCCTTTAGTTGTCCGGTTCAGCTGCGCGGTCTCACGATAGACCGTCTAGCGTGCTCACGTGGTTCATTCCTAGACCGCTAAGCATGGTTGACTCTAGTCAACAGTTTTATGGCAGTTGGTGAAGCGATCCTTTGCTAGACCGTTTATTGTCCTTAGCGGCCCATTCCTCGGTCGCTATTGACTGTTTAACTGAGTTACTATTTTAAGTCAGTTTAGGTGAGCGGCCCAAACATCGACCATTTATTATAGAACGGCCCATGTATACACCGCTTTGGTTTGTTTGACCAGAGTCAATGGTTTTAAGGCGGTTAGTGGCGCAGTCCATAGCTAGACTGTGTACGTCCATAGAATGGCCTTCTCTTGACTGTGTACTCTTGGAACGGCCTAGGTATAGACCGTTCATGTCTTTGAACAACCTTCCCTTAACCGTTCAGTCCTTCGAACGGTCTTCTATGGACCATTTAGTTCTTGGAGTTCTTGGAATGGCCTTCTCTTGACCGTTTAGTTCTTCGAACGGCCCTCTCTTGACCGTTTAGTGCTTGGATCGGCCTTATCTTGACCGTTCAGGGACCATCTCTTTCTCAAGGATTGGCCTCCATTTGTCTTGGCTTGACCTAGTGGCTTGCCCGTTGACCTGTGGATGTCTTGGATATCCTATAAGGGCTATGACCACATTCTAGGGCAGCTAGGAGTGCCATCATATCGAGTGGTGTTCCGTACTGCTTCAGAGTCCTTATTGGTTCCTGGTCAACTCGGTGTGATCCAGTGGTTGACATGTAACCTTGTGAGTGTCACGGCTATTCTGGTTAGATCGAGACATGGTTATGGATGTCTAGAGGTGTTGTCTTACCTTGACTTGCGTATCCAGGTGCTTCGAGGGTTTTGGTGATTCCCTCAGGTCTCCGTGTTTCGTTTTATATGGATGTGTCATTTTCCTGTGGCTTAGGATTAGGCCAATTGGCGGCTTGTTACTGCTTTGTACGATGATCTTGACCCTGAGTCGTGAGACTCAAGGATCGTTGTGTCGGCAGGTCTAGTTGCCTTGTCCTGAGTCTGGCGGTAGTTTGGTGTGCTGCATTGTGTTTTGTGTCTGGTGCTTCGTAGTACGTGTGATAGTGCATTCTTAGCTTGTTTGTACTTCGACACTCATGTTTCGGAGTCTCTGTGTCTAGTGAGCCTCCACTAGTCATAGTCTGACGACACTTTCCTATGTGTCGGCCCACCTGGGAGTGGTGGCGGGGCAGTTCCCGACTCAGATGATTTTTAGGCTAGTTTCCATGGGCTCCCTTGCTTGGCAGTAGTGTCCTATTGGGGGAGAAAACTAGCTAGAGACCTGGCTCAAGGCATTGAGCTTGTGTGTGCACACATGGTCAGGGATGTTTTGACGAACGTCGATGGGCGTGACCCTGACTAGTAACTCGTTACTATAGTTCCTGGTTTCGTTTAGTGAGTATCTCATTCTCCGCCGTCTTTGGCATCCGCAGCGAGATACTAGTGGCGTAGTGTAAGACGTCAGTGGACGCGTCTGGCTGTTCTTCTAGTGAGGAGGTACTTTCATCACGTGACGCGTGACTCCCGTGTTTCTTGTGCTTCGTGTCATGACCTTCCCGAGTTAGTCTTCTCTTGGCCTGACCCGAGGTCAGCTTAGGATTACGTGCACGACACTCTAGTCATGTGTGTGTTAGTGTCCCTTGTCTATCTAGGTTTGTTCTAGGCTTTTGCCTTCTCCTTGTAGGCTTTAGCTTTGCATGATGCTTGGTCGACAGATTGGTAACTCCTGACTCTGTGAGATCAGGGTTTGCCTTTCTGTTGCTATTCGGAGTAGCTTAGGAAGTCGTACTTCCTTCTACAGTCGTGTTTTGTCCGGTATGGCTTCTTCCTTCTTTCCTTTAGCTACAACTTTTCCTTTACAGCTATCCTGTCTAGTGTAGTAGAGCTTTCCTTTCTGTTCTTCATGCTTTACTATGTTTTGTCATTTTCGTGTTACTATATTATTTCCAGTGGGGATCCGTGTGACCCCTACCAAGCCAGTGACACGAGGCTCACCCATGCTTTTCAGATATGATCGTGCTTCTTCCTCGCGGTCTGTAGGCAGTGTCGGTTCGTAGTTGCCAGCGTTGCCAGCGTTGCCAGCGTTACCTGCATCGGGCTTCCCCCGACTTCAGTGTACGTTCTCTTTTCTGTTAAACTGTACTTGTCTTTATTTTGGACTAGACTCTGTTGTTAATTTAAATTATTAATTGAAAAAGTAATTTTATTTCTACTACTTTAGCAAACTTAATTAATGAAATATTATTGCTTACTGTTATATCTGGGAGACTTTAAAAGTGTAATCTAATGAATTTTGTTAAGTACCTTGCAAAAACTAAGCAAATTAGACCAGCTAATCATCTAATCTCAGACAGTGGGATCAAAGGTTGGGTTAAATAGTTGAACTAAGTAAACAGTCTAAGTTGATTGATCCAAACGAAATGAGATCTTAGGAGGGCATATCAGCTGGCCAGTCTATTAGCGCCCATCCACCCAACCCACAACGGGCGTCGAGCCCTCCGGCCTTGTTCCAGTATGTGACAGGCCCAACATGCCTCTTGTCCTGGCACATGCCGAGCACAGGATCTATACTCGCGTGCGTCTTCTCCGATAGTGATCACGACACACGTCTACTGCAATGCGTTAATGACAAACGGTGCACCAATGCGACAATGAGGGGAGGATGCCGCCCACACCTCTCTCCCTGACAGTGCAGTCTCACGTCCTCTCCGGTGAACCATGTCGCATTAATGGTAGAGCTACCCTTAAGCTGGGGAGACATCAAGTCAACGCCTATGTGTCCCTACCTCGTCAGGCACGCAAGCTGGGTGACTCACATCTCCTCTAACCATGATAACCGAGCGATCAACCCTCTCGGCAACGGTATAAGTAAGACTCTGGTCCAACGGCCGGGAGATATGCAATTCCACCCTCTAGAGTCCTCCCTCTCTCTTTGGCATGTCTCTTCCTCTCTCACTCTTCCCGAGTGTTCTCCTCATTTCTCACTGTGATCTGATTTATCCGTTAGAGGGTTATCTCTGGAGTAACTCCAAGGACTCCTTCTGACTCTCCGATAGTGGTTGTAAGTCTTTCTCCGACATAGCTCTACCCTCGATCAGATAAATTATTGGAGGTGTGGGAAGAGGATTGGATAATCATTTCTCGACTGCTACACTACATGATTCATCTTAACTAACTGGCATTCACGACGAAAATAGAAGTGATTTCTACCTTGCAAAAATTGGTAAAAAAACCTTGATAGGTGTAAACCGAGCATTTGACTTGGTCTCTTCGATGTGGTTTGGGTTCACGAAATCAAGCTTTTATTCAATCAATCAACTCATTTTTATTCATGTCTCAAGCTCTAACATAAATGAACATCATGAAAAGGAAAAGTACAATCACTCTGTCCTCCGCTGGGCATCCCCACGGGGACGTGTCTCTCTCAGCTCTCTGATATAGGCCTGGCGTGTCTCTGCAATCTCTGCAATCTCTGCAACCTCTGCTAGAAGCATCCACACCCGGCTAATCTCCCACATGATTAGGGCACTCCTAATCATCTGCTTGTCCTCCTCTGTGCCAATCCTCCTCGTCTGTAGTGCGGGAATGTGGGGTAGTGTTAGTAGTATGGTCCTAGGTATCCCGACCTGTAGATAGCACCAGTGTGGGCTGTACATCACCAATGCTATATCACTCACGAGCCGTAAGTCCAAACCTCACCCTCTAGAAAGCCTAATGTCGGTATCAAGGAGGAAGCTAGGGTGCATCACGAACCTCTCCAGGGGCAACCTATTGATGTACAGGCACCACTCATCCCTAGTCTTCATCTCTGCGGTCCTGCACTCCACCTCTGGCAAAAACCTGAAGCTACCACCTATGAAGAAGAGAGGATGGCTCCCAAAGATCCTACTAGCAGAAGTGATATCCTCCCTATTGACAAACTTAATCCAGACACCCATCCAACACTCTAAAAGAATCATGAAACAAAGCAAAGGACCCCCTAGAGATGCTAAGGTAAGGCCCTCGTACAAGAAGGCAAACATAGCCTGAGAGATAGACAAACCCTGCCATAGGTCACTAATGGTACTGAGGAGTGGAGTCTCAAGAAAGTGGTCAGCAGAGGGGAACAAGATCGCCCTACATAAGCAGATGGACGCGGCCTTAGCTATGGCCTCATCCTACACACATCTATCCCTACAACGTGCTATGACCCATTGGCTAAGGGGAAGAAGGTGGATATGGCGTGGGCCTATAAACATACAGGCATCCTTGCTATCTGGTATGAACCCTTCCAAGATCAGGCTAGGATCTGTTGGGGCAATGGTGTGACACACTAGGAACAAGTCAATAATATTTATATTATTTTAATTATAATAGATGTATCAAATATCTTATTTTCCAAGGGCCGCTTTGGTAATCGAATAAGCCCGGATAACATGGCTTATTCTCCCCCAGGTGACTTGTGCGACTTTGGCGATGCAAACAAGCCACCCGACGTCAGTTGGGATAAACCCCTTATTCGGGCGAACAAATCATTCGAGCCTCCCCCCTCGAATGAGTTACGTTGCGGCTACGACGCCCTAACTCGCGCAGGTGCTTCCATTCCTACCCTTGTCAGCGGCAACGGCGATCTCCTACGAACGCGCCACCCGGTGACGATCCTGGCCGCGACGGCTCCTTCATCCTCTTCCCGATGAGCAGTCCTTGCGACGCGGTGGGGATCTCCCTTCATCCTCTTCCCCGGTGAGCAGAGTCATTATCCTTTCCGTTTCCCCGATCCGGAGCAAAAAGATCACTGGGGGGATCCCCTCGCTGCCTGTTTCCCCGAGTCGCTTGCCACACGGTGACCGATCGCCGGGAAAAGGGTACATCGTGCTGCTTGCTGCACGATGGCCGCACGGTGTCCCTGTGTTCCGTCTGGTCCTCTCACTGTCCGAAAGCTTCTACATGGTCTTCTCAGCATTATTTAACATCTCTGCCTTGTCATCTCCGACTGTTTCAACCTTTCGCGCGCCCTCCTGTGCTTCCGTTGACTACTTTCGAGACTCCCAAGGGTCACGGGCCATACTGTGTCCGTAGTTCTGCAGAGCTTTCTTTACATTGCAGGCTTCTTGTCTATAAAAAAGGGTGCCCTCTGTGTCACGCCCCGAGCCTTTATGTTCAGCAGAAAATTCGCTCGGGGAATCGTAAACAGCCGGCATGGTAAGCCTCTCGCAAGCAAGCATGACCAGAGCGCGATACAATCACACATAAGATGCAATTGCACAAGTATATACTCAATTTTCAACTTCTATTTCATTAATAATCAAATACTTCATTACATTCACTAATCCATCTTTTGACAAGTTGCTGGACTCAATAACCAAAACTACCTCCACACAGGGAGGGGCCTTAAGCCGGCCAAGCGGGGAGGGGAAGAAAAGGAGACAAGACCGTCACAATCACCGGTGTCGATTCTACCTTTAATCTGGAACAGTAGACAGGCGGTCGATCCCGGAATTGTTGTGACCACCCAGGATATCCGATTGAACTGCAACTAGTGCTGAACGTCTCCCACTTGACGGGGGAAATTGCTGAATTTTTCGTGGAGCCAGTTGATGTCGCCTCTAGTTGGGGCCGGGCCTGGAACTGGCAGCACAATTCTGGCTCTGACAGCTCCCAAGATATTGCTTCAGGAAGGAGATGGTGCCCCGATCGCTCTCGGAGTCGGAATGAGGCAGGACCAGAGCTGGAGTCTTCGTGGTTCACTCTTCTTTCCTCCAGAGTAGACGGCGTTGTCGAAGGTGGCCGGGGTTGCTCGTGGTGGACAAATTGGTGAGGGTGGTCGGAGGGGACTCTTGAACACTAACCTGGCGCGCCGGCGGGATAAAATTCAGAAGTAAGGATGGTGAAGTCCAAATCCACTTCCGCTTTTTGGGGATGAAAGCTGACTGAAAGGGGGTGCTCTCAGCCAGTTTCACGCCCAGAGGAGCTCAGGAGCGGGTGGTGTCGAAGATTCTTGGAGGCTCTGGTATGCAGTCAGGCTACTTCTGCGCAGTTGGAGGAGATTGGCTCCCGTGCTCGTCCATGACCTCGGATGAAGACGCGACCACCTCGCATGGAAAGGTATCTGGGAAACCTTTCCAGAGGTATAACATTCACCTCCTGGAGCTCTCGGATGACTCCGTGGTGATCTCTGCAAACTGGGGCTGTACTGCTACCTGTGACCCTAGGCTGGCTTACTTGTGGGGAAGAGAGGGGATGGGGGAGATAATGAAAGAGGGGCAGGGGAATGGTGGTGGATGGCTGTGGGAGGGGGGAATGGACGTGAGTAGGGGTGTGGAATGGAGGAGGGGGCAAGGGGAAGCTGTGGAGGGGGAGAGAGGGGCGCGGCTAGGGGAAGGGGAGCCCTCTCTCTCTTCTCTCTCTCCCTCACATGTTCTCTCTCCTCTCTCCCCCTTTCACTCAATTTGCAGTCCAAACGGACCTCGGTCGATGCGTGGGAGGTACCGACAGGACGGGCTCAATGCGAGGATCATGCTGGTACCCTTCATCCCTCGGATCATGGAGCATGGAGATGCATGCGAGCGGAAGGACGGCGTGGCTCCCGTCGTCCGATCTGCATCGATTCGTGGTCTTCACCGTGCAAGAGGTAGGGGAACGGACTCCTCGTCTCGCTAGGAATCCGTTGACGCCTCATGCATTGCCATCCGTCGCCATCTTCATCATTTTTCGTTCAATTCCTATTTTGGGTGATTTTAGGCTAAATTCTCGATTTACGTTCCTCTCTCGATTTCTCGTCCAGACAACCGCTGATCGAAGCAAGGGAGGTACCGTTGGATTGGTCGCATCGCGAGGATTGCATTGACACCCACCTCTCCTCGATCCGTGGAGCGTGGAGTCGAGTCGGGCCGGGAGGCGCTACATCACCCTCTCACTGGATCGACATCGAATCACCGTTTTCATCATAATCCAAGTAGGGGGATGGATTCCTTACCTCGTTCGGACACCGCCGGTACAACTTGTGCCGTGGTTCGATGCCCTTTGTCTCATTTTTCGTGCATGTTCCTGTTTAGTTCATTTTAATCTTTTAATGCTTGAAATCAACTCCATGGGCATCGTCTTTAAATTCTAGTGGCATGCGTAGGCTTGGAATGATGGTATGGCTTAGCAGGATGGTTTGGTTTAGTATTTCCTCACGTCCCCCGTCGATTTTGATCGATCGAGAGGGGGTTTCGATTTCGACCTCTGGAGCCTCGAAACCCAGGTGACATAACGTGCCTGCCCGGTGCGTTATAGTCATTTGGCGCACCCTTAGAGGTGCATTATATCATGCGTGGACTGTGAGTTTTCTGTGGATTTTTGAGTTCGGGTGGCTTTAACGCACCTCGTCTGGTGCGTTATAGCCCCTGTGTGTGGAGTTGAAGGCCTGTGTGTCCAATTGTGCTGAGGAGGCTTTTCTCGCTATTTGTAAGTTCCATAGTGTATCGCCTGTGTACGTTGCATAAGTGCACAGTGGAAGGTTGTCGGCTAATTACCCACTGGTCGAGGATCTTTTCATAGGGTTTTGGCCAATCGAGAGAATTACTTTTCTCAATGTAACTTTGTCATGGCTTCCTGTGCCTCGATTTCGTTTGTTGTCGTGTTGTTGCTGGTAATTTTTCTGGTGTTGGCTTTGGCATTTGCGAGCGTTGGGGAATCTGTCGGCTTGTCTGTTGATTGAGTACCCTCTGCTCTGCTCCTTGTGTCTTCTCTTGGGTGTCGTGCTCTCGAGGCGTGCCTATGGCCCTTGAGATGCATCCCTTGAGATTGTCATTTTCGTGTCGTTTCTCGTGGTTGTGGGTCCTTCCTTGGTAAGTGGTCTGATGCATGACCAGTTCGCTGTGGTCGTATGTTTAGCTACTGTTGTGCCTTGACGTGACCCTGCTTGCAGCTATATTTCGTGGCCATGTGTCGTGTACGGAGCCGGAATCCTGCGATTGTTGCCGTTGTGTTGTCTTTCTGAGTGTTACTTCTGTATGATATTGTGTTTCTATCGTGGACCATTGTCTTGTTAGTGGCTTGCCGTACTCTTCTTTCCTGGTAGAGTAGCTTGCGACTCGATCAGATGTAATATCTGAATGCGGACTGACTTGATTCTGTATGGGGTCCAGCGGTATTGTTGTTGTTGGTGTCCTGTATGCCTGGTGTTCCCTATTACCTCTGGCACTGGAGCCGATGATGTGGTCGAGCTATCAGTTGTGAGAACGGTGTCTCCTTATGTAAGCTGCTGCTTGCCGTATTTGTCATTTTGTTTCCTTGATATCTATTATTGTGGCAGTCGTGTCTCCTATCCTGAGACATAAGCGACGTTGCCCTGCTTCGGAGGTGTTGGACTTATGTTCACTCACGTCGTGCTCAGCCTAGAGCGTGTGCTTGTGATTGTGGTCTAACTGTGTTCCTCTGAGCTGTGTTCCTGTTACCCTCTGAGGTCTCTTAGAGGAAGGGAGAGGTTCTCCAGTTTCCCTCCATTGTGCCTGGAGGAAGAGAGGAACGATCCTCTGGTTTGTAAGCGACTGGGAGCAGCTTACGGGGTTCCCTTTGCAGGTTGCGAAGGAAGGGAGGTTGGTCCTCCAATTGGTGCTTCTGTTCTTTAGAAGTTCGAGGAAGGTGTTCCTCAGGGCAAGCTGTTAGACAGCGGGTGTTTGGAGACTGAGTCTGTGGTTTGTGTTTGCCTAAGTGTAAGGAAGCCTCACTCTGTTAGAGTGAGGGGTGGATGTAGATTGCGGACGCAATTGAACCACCTTAAAACTCTCTCTCCCACTATGTGATTACTTGACTGTCCTGTGTTTGCATATCACCTGGTTGTTATTATGCCTCATCTCACCTCTCTCTAGACAAAATTCAGTTCAGCAGTTTCCATCATCGTCGAGATAGGAAGACTTTTCTACTGTGTTTGAATTTTCTGTGTTAGGTGTTTGAATTAATCGAATTGAAGGTGATCTATTCATCCCCCCCTTCTATGTCACCATCTGAGTGTGTTGTCAATTGGTATCAGAGCATGTTGCCCAATATGTGGTCCAATAGCTAGGGTAACTCTGGACCTAATGGTCATCGCAGTTTTATCACTGAGGGACAGTCCTTCAGCTATCCTCTGTTCTTTGATGGTTATAATTATTTTTTCTGGAAAAACAGGATGGAGGTCTTTATCAGAGCTCAGAGTCACAGACTCTGGAGGGTGATCACCATAGGGCCTTATGAACTACCACCTAAAGAAGAGGCATGGACAGAAGATCACATCAAGCTTTTAGCTCTTAACTGGACAACCTTAAACATCATCCAGTGTGCAGTTCACCTGGACGAATATGCTCGGATCTTACCATGCAAGACTGCCAAGAAAATGTAGGATGAATTGGAACTGATCTATGAAGGTACATCCCAAGTGAAGGCAACCAAGGTAAACCTACTCACCTCTGAGTATGAACTTTTCAAAATGAAATCAGAACACAGCATTGCTCTACGCATTGCACGAGAGATGGGACCCGGTCAGCAGAGCTTTCATCTTCCCGTGGGGCCACATGATCCCCACGCTGGAAGTCATAGCGAGGATCACCAGACTGTTGATCCACGAAGCGCCCGTGATAGGATGGACTTACACTGATTACCAGGAGATGGCACAGGAGTTGCTGGGATTAGACTTGATGAAGCTGGGCCACCATTCATCGATGTTGGGATGAGCGAAGCTCCAGGAGAGCTTGGGGCTGAGGGGAGTAGTGATCTCCATAGGGGAGCTGCCAGAGAAGCATATTGGGAGAGTGACAGATCAGGTCCGAGGAAGAGTGGCAGTAGAGCTGGGACCAGAGGGGGACATCACCCTGTGACGCTTCCTGATGTTGTTATTGGGGAAGCTACTCTTTGCGACCAGGGTGAATGGAGTGAGTTGCAGGCTCCTCCCACTATTGAGGGACCTGGATAGGGTCAGAGTATATGCCTGGGGAGTAGCCGTCCTTGCATTCCTCTTCGACTCATTGAGCACCACTGATCGGCAGATGATGCTGGGTGACTTCTTGCCATTCATACAAGTAAACACTCTAAATTCTAAATGCTTATCTACATGCTTTTATGATTATGATTGCTATATATTGACTTTGACTCATGTAGGTCTGGAGCTATCTATACCTCCCTGGCATCGGGCGAGGGAAGGAGGTACACCCCGAGCGGATCCCCATCGCGAGACGGTGGGTGGTGGCCCGTGATGTGGGATCGATTTGGCGCCTAGCACGGGTGATCCAGGATGATATAGATACACTCCCCTACGGCTCGGTAAGCTCTAAACTCAAAACTCTTTATATGCTCTAAATGCTTCATTAAATGCTTATCTAAATGCTGGCATTGGCTCGATTGCCCTTTTCAAGTGCGCTGGATGCCTTATCGTGATGAGGGTCACGAGGGGCAGCCCTAGGTAGAGGTGGCCCAGGCGTACGCCGGACGGGAGATCTAGCTACACTGCTTGAACATCATCGAGCCTCTGCATCATCAACTGATCATGAGCATGAGGGGAGTTCATCAGCCAGATGTAGAGTTCCCAGCTCGAGATGACGAACGCTAGGGGCGGTCCTCGAAGGGACTCAGTGGCGACATCGACTGGACCACTCGGATGCCTGACCAGGTTTGCGATTGGACACGGAGGGGTCGGGTGGTAAAGGCTCGAGCAACTAGCGATGAGGCCTACACCAAGAGGTACGGCGATCAGGTGTTCCGCGGCATCCGACAGCCGGTATGAACTGCTAAACTCATGCTTTTTTAATTGAATTACTTAATTATTCCTTAATGCACTAACATCTGGGCTTACTACATGTAGCTAGACCCTCAGGGACGCATCGCGGAGCTCCAGGGCCTCCTCCACGCTATCATGTAGCAGAGGGACGACCTCCAGCGCACGTTGGACCTTCTTGTGAGCTTCCTTAACCTTAGACTTAATTTATGCTTATGATATGCAACTGACCTTGACTCTCTAAGTGCAGCGAGCCAAGGGGGCGTAGTGACAGGCACTAGACGTGCCATCCTCCTCGTCACAGCCTACGGGAGCCAGAGCTGAGCGAGATGCAGACTTTGCTCGGGCGGTTGCTTGGGCTGTGGAGGCCGAGGCTACTCTCACGGAGAGGGTAAGCAAAACCAAACCGAGTTACTTAGGCTTGAATGCTTATGATGATGCCTAACTATGCTGAATGCTTATGCAGGCGAGAGAGCTGACCACAGCATTGGCCGAGGCGAAGCGTGCCAGAGTAGAGGCAGAGCACGGTAGAGCGGAGGCAGGGCGTGCCAAAGGGGAGGCCAAGCATCTCTGGGTAGAGGCGACGGAGGTGATGTACATTGACGTAGAGGTGGTGCGGTTGAGCATAGGAGCGGCTCACCGTAGTGAAGGAGAGGAGACAGAGCGACTGAGAGCAGATGATACGCAACTGAGGAGCGAGTGAGATCAATCACGAGTGCAAGTTTTTGAGACGATGGGAGTGATAGCGGCACTGAAGGATGCCCTCTGACATCTGCAGAAGAGGTCGGATGCCAGCAGGAGCCAGAGCGCTGCGCTGAGCAGTGGGTTCCGAGGTTACTTCTCCAGCTCCTCTGGCTACCGGAGGATCGAGGCGGAGGAGGAGTGACGACGTCGCCGAGAGGAGGAGAGTAGTGCCACGGAGCCACCAGCAAAGCGACATGAGGGTTCATGCGACAACGATGGCCCAGGAGAGGGACCGGCAGAGTGATTTGTACTCTTTCTTTTCTTTTTTTGACACACTTGTACATGACTTTTTGTTAGTGAAAATTCTTTTTGCCTTTTTATTAAATTGCAAATGAATGGATATGAATGCTGACCCACTGACTCCTACCCTAGGACTGACAGAAAGACAGAGAGACGGAGAGAGAGATGGAGAGAGAGACAGACAGAACTAACGGTTAGAAGATAGCCAAAATCTGACAAACGGTCTAACCTGAGGCCGCCTGAGGGCAAGAACTGGCCTAAACAAAGACAGTTGAGGGAGAAGGGTAAGGTAGTGGACGAAGGGATAAAATGGTCTCATAGTGGACCATTTGTGGAAGCCTGGCAGTCTTACGATAGACCGCTAGTGCAGAAAACTGTTGAGTGCGAGCAGGACTCTTCTGTGAGAGTCCTACCCCGAGGGTAATGGCCTCCAACCTACACTAGAACTCATCCTAACTTGAATTGGGGCTACCCACCCCAATCTTAATGCAACAACACTAAAATCAAAGCCCTATAAGTGGGAACAAGCCAATAATTTGTAGCTCCCAGAAATCCTCTGCTACAAGACTTAAAATTTCAGCAAAAACACTCAAGTTCATTATGAAGAGGAGCTTTGAGACTAGCACTATGGGAGAGATGATCTATACCGGGCCAAAGGTGACTGGGAAAGAGCATGGGGAGCTACAACGGCTAACTTCCATCCCCAAGCACTTGAGCTCAAGTTCTTTAAGAGAGGTAAGTTGAAAATTTGATTCAAATTCATGAATTGTCCTTAATTTCCTTCTTACAACATCCCTCTCTTCTTCCTCTTCTCTTCTTCCCTTTTTTTTTCTTAGCTTCTTCCTAGCCCAAGATGCTATTCCAGTCTAAAGTGGGTGGCTCCCATGATCAAGGAACTTCCTTTAGAAGTCTTCCCTGAACCCTGGTTTTGATAATGACAAGTTATGAATCATGTTAAATATGAAATGCATATGTACCTTCATTTGAATAAGGCAGATTTTTATCTCTAAGTGTCAAAACAAAGGTTGACACACATATAGGCACCTAGACACTAAGGTCGATACATATTCAGGACTCAAACAACAAAGGTCAATGCACATTTATTCTATTCTCTCATCAAGTCAGTGCATGTCTTAAGTTAGTGTGTCAAAGGTCGATGCATGTTTTTAAATGGTAAAACAAAGGTCGACACACGTTTTCGTATAGTGCAGACTAAGGTCGGTGCATGTTTTACCTTAGCCACACTATAGTCGATGCATGTTTTGCCTTAACTACACTAAGGTCGGAGCACATTTCTCATCATGCATATAGCAGGTCTGTGTACATTTGCATATAATGTTCTAAGTTCGATGCACATCGTGGTCTAGTAGTACTAAGGTCGATGCATATTCTATCTTAGTTATTCTAAGGTCTATGCACATGCATTGTCAAAGTCGGAGCACATTTGCATGCTGCATCATATAGGTCTGAGCACGTTTGGTCTGTGCACTTGCAAAGTCGGAGCACATTTGCATCCTGCCTCATATAGGTCTGAGCACGCTTGGTCTGTGCACTTGCAAAGTCAGAGCACATATGCTAGTATGCAATAAAAGGTCAGAGCACATTCTACATCATGCATAATGAGGTCGGTGCACATTGTGCCTTGTGCTAAATAAGGTCAGTGCACATTTTACATCAAGCATATAAGGTCGGTGCACCTTCTCCAAATCTGCCTATAAGGTCGAGGCACTTGTGTTAGACATAATTACAAAGTCTATGCACATTCATGTACTATGTCTATCCAGGTCGATGCACATTACCATTTGTACATACTAAGGTCAGTGTACATTTTCATTGCACCATCTAGAGTCTGAGCACATTTGTATCTTTGCACATGCATAGTGTTCAGAGTTAATGCATATTATGGTCTATGCATGCCTTCAGGTCGAACCATTACACTTATGTTTCAGTAAAGGATGAGAAAACTCTTTCTATATGGGGATGTGAAAGACAACCCTCTTCCTTCGACAATCTATCAGAGCGTAATACTCTTCTAACCAATCCAATCCTAAGATAACATCAAAGTCTTGCATAGGTCAACAGCAAAAACAACTAGGCAGAGTTCTTCCTTCTATATTAACTGACAGTAAGGGTATATGTCTCTTGGTATACACCGCTCCTGCGGGTGTGTACCAACAGGGGCACGTCTAGGTCTAATGACTCAATTCCGAGTTCTTCATGTAATTGACTAACAAACCTCTCAAAAACGAAACTATGTATTACACCGGTGTCAAATAATACTCTAGCATGAATACCGCTGATAGAGATAGTACCTTCTGTGAGATCCTCTACCTGATCAGCATCCTCTCTAGCTAATGCAAATACCCGAGCTGGCATCCAGGGTCTCCCTGCGGGTCGTGCTTCTGCTGGTCTGGCTGCTACTGGCGCTGCTGCAGCTACTATTAGCCGAGCTGCTACAGGCTGCATCATCTTCGAACAGTCTCGGATCATGTTGCCCTTCTCGCCATAACAGAGACACCTGCTGGTGGCGATCCAACACACTTCCCCGCCATGTCAGTTGTCGCAGTGTTTACATTCCGGTTTATCATTGCTCCTTGCTGATGGTGTGGTCTTCCCTGTGATGAATGACTGCGACAGATTCTTCATCACCTTTTTGCCCTTGTCATACCGGTGAAATGGTGCTGATGGCCTCTTTGTTGAAGTCCTCTTTTCCTCTTGATATAACTCCATGTCGCTCTCTTGACGGCATGCCGCGCCAAGAGCCGCCTCCATCGTAGCAAGATCTAGTGCAACTAGGTGGATCCGAAGCGACGGTCGTAGTCCCACCACAAATTTCTTCACCTTCCCCCTTTCATCTGTAGCAATGTGTGGTGCATATTTTGATAATTCGAAAAACTTGACCTCATACTCGAGCACGGTCATCGACCCTTGAGTTAGGGCCAGAAAGTCTTGCTCCAGCTTGTCTTGTTGGAACTCGAGCTAAGGGGCTGGGCGTTGTCCATCTGTCCCAGCGTGCTGGCGTTCAGAAAGGGGGAGACGTTGCTGCTGGAGCCGTATTACCCCTTCCGCTTTGGTCAAAATTCCAGCTATGACCAGCATATTCCCATACACAATGCCCAGTTCGGCCTGGTGACGCGGACCCTTCGGGGAGGCTTGGTCGCGGAGAACGCCAGAGTCTAGTGAGACTTCTTCCAATGGGCAGACGCCGCCACCTTCAGAGTGCCAGCCCCTGGTCGCGTCCCTCGGGTGACACCCAAATATGTAAAGTGGTGGAATGCCCACACGGCCTTTTATTGGTCACACAAGACCAACTGCTGGGACGCGACGGAGAGAAGGTTGTTGGGAGATTGTTGTGTCCCTGCATTCCTGCATTTTGATGCTAGCAAACACTATGAGTCAATGATGTTTTTACTTATTGATGCGGGACGACTATGAGACTCGCTATGTAGACACGAACCTATGACCTAGACGAGATGACACGACTCACTAGATGACGCGACCAGCAACCATACGACCAAGTCATCACCTAACGTGGCTCCCGATGGGACGAAGATGCCCCAAAACAAGAAGCACTCGCTCACGGTCGTCCCCGGCGAGGGAAACGAGTCGATCGGCACGGTTGAGAAACTGACGTTGAGTCTTGGGTGGTCGACTCACTCTCGTGCTCGGAACGAGTCATGGGATGGGTTCACACTCACAACTCACAGTGGTGATTGAAATAGCAAGCTAGGTGCCCTATCACTCTCACTAGCAGCGGCGTCAAGAACTATACTAGATAAGCAATTAACTAACTAAAGAGGGATACGGGTGTACCTCCACGCACCGGGCGTGGGGAAGACAATCCCGGCAGAACCCGTACTCCCGATACATCAATTAACCATTATTACAGAAGTATTGATTTCTGCCCACTCCACACAGGGAGGTAACGGGCTACACACGGAATCCGGGAGTGACGCGATCGGGTTGACGGGCAGCACTCGGGGCCGCTTTGAGGGAGCTGGTGCTGGGCCTGCCGGGCCGCTCGGTGGTGGGCTCGCGTGCACGGGGGACACAACGACATTGGTGGCGATGGCTTGCTCTGCATGGCAGACTGGGAACGTATGCAGGGCGGGGGGGCCATGGGTCCGCGGATGGGGCAGGTGCATGGGGTGGTGGACAACGGGAGCAGCCTGTGGGGCGATGCTGGCTGGGGCTGGCCATCTTTGGAGGCCAGTGGGGCGAGCTCGGAATGGTGATCAGCGAGGGCTTCGCAGTAGTCGATGGTCTGCATGGCAGACGCTCGTGGGATGGAGCTGTGGGTGGTGGCAGGTGGCGGTGGGCTGCCCACCCTTCAGTGGTGACTATGCATGGCAGGACGACGAGCAAGGGTAGGGTCAGGGAAAGGAAGACGATGGGGATGGCCTGCCGTGCTATTCGGTGATGGCATCTCGCTCTGCATGGTGGTGCCATGGACGTGGGCGGTGGACATCATCGGCATGCTCCCGTGCAGGGGAGCTGGGTAGGGCAGCATCGCGATGGGCAGGGTTGTGGTGGAGGTGGGCTCGCGGCAGACAGGGAGGTGAGGGACTGGCTTCTCTGGTGGTTGCATGTTGCGTGGAGGAGGGGGAAACTGTTAGGAGTGGCTAGGAACGAGGGCAGTTGCAGCTTTGTAGGTGGACAGTGGTAGCGGCGGTGTTGCATGTTGTGGAGGGGACCATGGCAGCGGCCGGGTTGCATGCAGGGACCGCCGCAAGAGACGAAGGAGTTGGCCCCGTCGACGCTGCACACTAGGGCCGTGGTGATCGGAGTAGGCCCATGGGTAACTGCCGTTGTGCTGGCAGGTCTGCAATCTCCGGTGGTGCATCGAGTAGTATTGTGTGTAGTGTAGGAGGCAGAGCATGGCAGTGGAGGCGGTTGAAGTCGTGGCAGGGGTAGGGTGGTGGGGATAGGGAGCAGAGGGTGGTAGGTTGCCTCCTGTGGCAGAGGTGGGGGGGGGGGAGTGTGCATATGGCGGGGCGGTGCAGGCTAGTATCATAGCCTTAACCCCTTTGGGAGACCCTCTGGCCTTGCTGGCCCTCTACCAGCAAGGGACCAGCCCCCACATCCTCCCCTCGGTATCGCCGAGTCATCCACGGGTTCGGGGTGAGTGCCGTGTGAGTTATCCGCCGTCTTCGGCTCGTTCGGGTTGTGTAAGTGCTTGTTTGCCTACGTCCTAGGTTGTGTCACATCAGCCAGGGCAGAATGTGGTTGTTGACTTGACATACTTGCCAAAGTCAACCATCTTGGCAAAGACGTGAGGCGTAGGCCAATAGAGGAATATGGGATATGGATGCTAGCCCGACGTCGTGTCAGAGCAAACGAACTTGGTAGAGACATGAAGCCTAAGCCAAGGTAGGAATGTAGGGTATAGTTATTGACTTGACGTCTTGTCGAAGCCAACGAACTTGACAGAGGCGTGAGGCCTAAGCCAAGGGTAGAATATAGAATGGGTGTTGACTGACGTCATGTTGAATCCAACGAACTTGGTAGAGGCGCGAGCCCTAAGTCAAGGGCAGGATATAAAATGGGTGTTGACCCAACGTCCTGTCGAAGCCAACGAACTTGATAGAGACGTGGGGCCTAAGTCAAGGGTGGAATATAGGGTATAAGTGTTGACCCGACGTCATGTCAAAGTCAATGGACATGATAGAGGCGTGAGACCTAAGCCAAGGGCAGAATATAGGGTATAAATGTTGGCCCGATGTCATGTCAAAGTCAACAGACTTGGCAGAGGTGTGAGACCTAAGCCAAGGGCAGAACATAGAATGGGTGTTGACTCGACGTCCTATCGAAGCCAACAAACTTGGCAGAGACGTAAGGCCTAAGCCAATAGCAGAATATAAAATTGGTGTTGGCTCGATGTCCTGTCGAAATAAACGAACTTGGTAGAGGCACGAGGGCTAAGCCAAGGGCAAAATATAAGATGGGTATAAATGTTGACCCGACGTCATGTCGAAGTCAACGGACCCTGCCCCAATAGAAGGTCGGGGCCGAGGGTAGACTAGATTGTAGACGTATGAGAGG
>JANBPO010008774.1:0-26746 GCA_024336825.1 Amorphophallus titanum
CACGAACCCTGCCAATCTAGGCAACACGATCTCAGCATATCTTCCAAGGTCTGAATTGTTCTTTCTGACTGACCATCGGACTGAGGGTGGTACGCTGAAGAGAAAGCAAGCTCAGTGCCCGAAACTTTCTGGAAACTATGCCAGAAGCCGAAGGTAAAACGTGGGTCACGATCTGACACTAGTGAAACTGGAATACCATGCAGTGGCACAAGCTTTTCAATGTACAACTCGGCCAATCTCTGCACATTCCATGAAACTTTTATCGGCAATAATCTAGCTGTCTTAGTCAACCTGTCAACAAGCAGTCAGATTGCATCAAAGCCTTGAGAAGTCCGAGGTAAACCCACAATAAAATCAGTTGCAACGTGATCCCATTTCCACATTGGAATTTCTAATGGCTGGAGCAGTCCACCTGGTTTCTGATGTTCGACCTTAACCTGCTGACATGTCAAGCAATGAGCAATAAAGGCTGCAACATCTTTCTTCATACCTGGCCACCAGAATTGCTGCTTTAGATTCTGATACATCTTGGGGACACCTGGGTGAATTGTAAATCGGGATCCATGGGCTGCACTCAGAATAGCATTTCTCAACACGCTAACAGCTGGAATATATAATCTATCATGGAACCTGACGACCAGCTCATCATCAAACTCGATGTCATGCATCATTACCAGCCATGACAAATCGGGATCAGCCTGCTGAGCCTCTTTAATCCGCTGATATAAAGTTGAAGTCATAGCCAAACTAGCACAAATAGCTGACCTCGAGTCTGCAGGAAACTCTATGCTAATCGCCTCACTAGGAAGCTATTTCCACAATTTCCATTCACGCATCAACAGATGACTAACCTGTACTCTCCTGCTCAGAGCATCAGCCACCACATTCATTTTACCTAGCTGATAGGAGAGCGTGAAGTCATTATCCTTCATATATTCCATCCAACGGCGCTGTCGGAGATTCAAATCTTTCTGCGAGAAAATATACTGAAGACTCTGATGATCAGTAAGAATCTCAAACTGCTCGGGGGACCTTGGGGTGGGGGTTAATTGATTACAACCAAAACTACCTCCACACAGGGAGGGGCCTTCAGCCGGCCAAGCGGGGAGGGGAAAGATGAAGATAAGAGCTTCACACAATGTCAGAGTCGTATCTATCCCCTCTCAGGAACAGAGGACAAATGATCGATGCAGGAATTCTTGTGGGTGCTCCCGGACTACTTTGGCAGCAGGACTTGGGCCAAAACTTCGTGGGTTGGCCCAGGAGGGTACTGGAATTTGGCAGGAGCTGGGGAAGTCGTCGCTGGTCGCGGTGGAGCTGGAAGCAGGGACTCTGTTCACTAGCTCAGACTATCTTAGCACTGTAGCGTCTGGAAGATGAAGCCACCACGAACAGTCCCAAACTCCAAATTGAGCACGGTCAGTGGCGTTGGAACTGTTGACGAGCTACCTTCGAAACAAGACCCATGGGGGTCCCAGCCGATGTTGGAGCAGATCGCAATAGCCCGAACACTGATAGGGTGTCAGTTCAGTCCCAGGGAGGACAGAACTGCGAACTCTGGGGAGAAAAGGGAGAAGAAATCACTCAGGCGGCCGAATGGAGCTCCGCTTCTTAGAGGAGGAAGAAGACTCATCGTAGAAGGCCTCGGCCAAGCCCTGCCTTCAGATCTTCAGGTGACTGGTCGAGGCAGCTTCTACAAATGGCCTCAGGTTGCTGGCCCGACCTCTTCTGCGCAGTCGGAGTAGATCGCTTCCCCCGGACAGCCGCGAATTCAGAAGAGGACGAGACGACCGCCGATGCGAAGAAGACACGGAGATGCTTCCGTCGGTACCTCTTGAGCCTTCAAGAATGTAGGGATGGAGATGCAGTGACCTCTGAGAGTTACTGGTCTTCTGGACTGCGAACAGGCAGACTGTATGCTCCCCTCAATAATACAAGAAGGGGGTGGGGACGGGGTTAGTGGTGGAGGGAGAGGATGGAATGACTAGAAGGGGTTGTAGGGGAGGTGTGGAGAGGGCTGGAACAATGGTGGAGGAGGGGAGAAGTGGGAGATGCCACATGCGTCGCCATCCGTCGCCATCTTCATCATTTTTCGTGTAAATTTCATTTTGGATGATTTTAGACTAATTTCTCGATTTACGTTCCTCTCGCGATTTCTAGCCCAGATGGCCGCTGATCGAAGCAAGGGAGGTACCATTAGATTGGTCGCGTCGCGAGGATCGCGTTGAGCCCACCTTTCCTCGATCAGCGGAGCATGGAGCCGAGTCGGGCCAGGAGGTGCCGTGTCGCCCTCTCGTCGGATCGGCATCGAATCACCATTTTCGTCGTAATCCAGGTAGGGGGATGGATTCCTTACCTCGTTAGGACACCGCCGGTACCACTCGCGCCATGGCCCGATGCCCTTCGTCTCATTTTTCATGAATATTCTTGCTTAGTTCATTTTTAGCCCTTAAATCCTTGAAATCATCTCCATGGGTATTGTCTTTTCATTCTAGTGGCATGCGTAGGCTTGGAATGATGGTATGGCATGGTAGGATTGTTTGATTTTGTGTTTTCCTACATCCCTCGTCGATTTCGATCGATTGGGAGGGGGTTTCGGTTCCGACCTCTGGAGTCGCGAAACCCAAGTGACATAACGTGCCTGCCCCGGTGCGTTATAGTCATTTGGTGCACCCTTAGAGGTGCATTATATCATGCGTGAACTGTGAGTTTTCTGTGGATTTTTGAGTTCGGGTGCCTTTAATGCGCCTCACCTAGTGCGTTATAGCCCCTGCCTATTTAGTTGAAGGCCTGTTGCCTTTAACGCCCCTGTCCCTACGCGTTACATTCATATGACGCCCTTGGTTGGGTGCATCATATCCCGTGTTTAACTGTGGATTCTGATCATTCTGGTGGGCATAATGGCCCATGGGAGGTGCGTTATGTTCCAATAACGCCCCACCCTTGGTGCGTTATAGCCCGTATCAGTTGTGTTGTGTGCCGATTGACTTTAACGCCCCTGCTCCCGTGCGTTATAGTCCTATAGCGCGCCTACCCTGGTGCGTTATAGTCCCGTTTAACTATGGATTTGTATGATCACATTCCACATCTTTCAAATTAATCTCTTATTTCATTCAATCAAGGTTCATTTTACATCATTCCTTCAATGATTTTCAAATACATGTTTAATGGAATTCAAATCACATTTAATTTCCCATCTACACGGGGCCGGATCTTGCGTAATTCTTTCATGTAAGTTCGGTAATCCTCTTCATTTTCTGTCACCTCTGCTTGCAAAGGACGGACCCGACTGACCTCCCACATGGTCTGAGCGCTCTGAACTGCTCGTTCATCTTCTTCGGTCCCGATCTTCCTAGATTGAAGGGGGGGAGAGTGTGATAGTGCTGGAACCATAGCCCGGGGTAGCCCAATTTGCAAGTAGCACCGGTGTGGGTTGTAGATCGATAAGGTAGTGTTCCCCACTAGTTGCAGGTCTAGGCCCAGTCATCGATATGATCTGAGAGTAGTGCCTTGAAGAGCCCATGGTCGCATCACGAACTTGTCAATTGGCAAGGGGTTGAGGCAGAGGCACCATTCATCCCGTGTTTTCTTATCTGTGGTCTGACATTCAACCTGTGTAGGGAACCTAGATGCACCTCCTATGAAGAAGAGTGAGTGGCTCTCGAATATTTGGCTAGCTGAAGGCATGTCCCTCTTGGGTAAGAATTTCAGTCTAACCCCCATCCAACACTCAAGGATGATCATTGACCCAAAGAGGGGATCCCCAAGTGAAGTTGAGCTAAGACCTTCATAAAGGTATGAAAGGATGGCTTGAGAGATGGATAAACCCCGCCACAATCCACTGATAATGCTGAGGTTTTGAATGTCTAAAAGGTGATCGGTGGTGGAGAAGAGCAAGACCCCGCATAAACAAATGGAGGTAGCTTACGCTATGGCTTCAAATCTCCCACTCTTGTTCTTATAATAGGCGGTGATCCATTGAGCCATGGGTATCAAATGGATATGGCGGGGAGTGATCATGGTCCTAACATCCTTTAGATTGTGGATGAAATCCCCTAAGATTATCGATGCATCTATAGGCTCAACTGTATGACACACTACCTCCACACCCCCATCACATCCCCCTCTGGGATTCCCTCCCCCTCCCATCACCATTAGCCACCTCCACTGCATCCCCACTTGAGCTTGCAAGGCTGTCCCTGCTGACCAGTTCGCCACCCAGAGAACCTGAAGACTATAGAGGAAGATGCAATGCCATCTGAATGTTCTAGGAGACACAAGAGCTACCTCTGGAAGTGTCTTCGAGTCATCTTCGCAACGACAGTCGTCTCGTCCCGTTCTGAGCTCGTGGCTGTCCGGGAGAGGCGATCTACTCCGACTACGTAGAAGGGTCCTATTTAGCTTCCAGAGACGGATTGCAATAGTTGCCACGTCAGCCCATCTGAAGATCTGGAGGTGGTGTTTGACTGAGACCTTCATCTGCGAGTCTCCCACCTCCTCCAAGAAGCAGAGCTCCATTCGGCCACTGGAGCGACATCTTCTCCCTTTTCTCCCCAGAGTGTGCAGTTCTGTCCTCCTTGGGATAGAACTGACACCCTGTCAGTGTTCGGGCTGCTGCGATCAGCTCTGACATCAGCTGGCACCCCCGTGGGTCTTGTCTCGAAGGCAGCTCGCCAAAGGTTCTAATGCCACTGACCGTGTGTAATTCAGAGTTCAGGACTGTTCGTGGTGGCTTCATCTTCCAGAAGCTGTGGTGCTGAGATAGTCTGAGCTAGAGAATAGAGTCCCTGCTTCCAGCTCCACCATGACCAGTGACGATGTCCCCAGCTCCTACCAAAATTTCAGCATCCTCCTAGGCCAATCCACAAAGTTACAGCACTGGTCCTGCTACCAAAGGAGTCCAGGAGCGCCCACAAGAATTCTTGGATCGACCTTCTATCCTCTATTTCTAAGAGGGGACAGATTCGACTCCGACGTTGCGTGAAGTTCGTGTATTCATCTCCCCCCTCCCCGCTTGGCCGGTTGAAGACCCCTCCCTGTGCAGAGGTAGTTTTTGATTGTAATCATTTAACCCCCCCCCCAAGATCCCCCCTCCGGTGGGAGGCGTAGTGTTGTAATACTTTGATCCAACGTCAGAACGAGCAAGGATAAAGGGAAGAAAATTATGAAGGGGCTATACTACAATTGAAATAAATAAGACCCCGATAATTTCTGATGAAATTTTGGCAGAGTTTTCCCTAGGCCAGAGGCTTAAGAAAAAATACGGGTGCGCGTCCACAAGGAGTGACGGCCCTAACAAAGAGACGGTGGGCCCCGAGGGGCAAACACCGGAAGTCCTCGGCTGAAGAAGTGCTCATTTCCCCTTCGACAACACACCAGATCGGGGTTCCCAGCACACCCCCTGTGGCCTTCACCGGCACAGCCCTGGGTGCCCTTGCCCGGTACACCCTCTACGACCTTCACCGGCACAGCCCTGGGTGCCCTTACTCGGTACACCCTCTACGGCCTTCACGGACACAATCCCGAGTGCCCTTCGCCGGCACGCCCCTTGGTAGTCTTTGCCGGCACACTATCAAGTGCCCTTCACCGGCACGCCACCCTAGGGCCTCTACCGAGCACACTCCCCAGTCGCCTTTGCCAGGCACACTCGAGGTGGCCTTCCCCGGTACACCCTAGTCACGTTGGCCCGGCACACTCATGGTGGTCTCTCCCCGGCATGCCCCCTGGCGGTTTCACCTGGCACACCTGAGTGCTTCCCTCTCTGGCACACTCGTGCCTCCTTCCAACGGCATAGTCATGCCCCCACTCATCCCGGCACACTACCCGTGCCCCTCACCCGGCACACTTCTGTGTCCTTGCTCCCTGGCACACTCGGTGCCATTCTATCCTGGCATACTTTTGCCCTTGCAACCCGGTGCATCTGGCTCCGCTCTACCTGGCGTGCCCTCACGCCCTGCGTCCGGCATACTATGTGCCTTCCCAATCTGGCACCATCGGTGACCCCGTCATTTCCTATAGCATCGAAGAAGGAGGAGAAGAGAGGAAGAAGAAGAAGAGGAGAAGAGAAGACGGGGAAGAAGAGAAAGAAATGAGAGAGGGAGGGGACGGAGTCTAGGGCTCCGCCGTTCCCCGAACGAAAAGGAAGATGAAGCAAGTCCAAAGCCCCTGACCACGTGTGCACACACTGGCCCACTGCCTAAGCCAGACCTCTAGCTAGTATTCCCCCTTCGAAGGATGCTACGGCTGGACCGGGGGCCCACGGAACTAGCTTAAGAACCGTAAACTAGGAAAGTACCCCACTACAAGAGCCGTCACGCCGAAGCGTGTCATAAGGCTACGACTAGTGGAGGCTCACGAAACACAGACTCCAAACATGAGTGCGAAACTACAAACAGACAAGAGAGCACTATCGCACGTACTTCGAAGCACCCATGGCAGCAGAAGAAACTACCGACAGACTCTGGACAAGGCAGCTAGACCTTCTCACGTAACGATCCTTGAGTCTCACGACTCGGAGGCAAGATCATCAGAGACAGCGGAACAAGCCGCCAATTAGTCTACTCCTAAGCCAGCGCTCTATAGGAAATGACTCACGGAGACCCGAGGGGACACCAAGAACGCTCAGTACACTTGGACATGCAACCGAGGTAGGACAGTACCCCGAGGAATCCAGAACACTATCTCAAGTTGGCCAGAACTACCGAGACACAGACAAGGTCGCCTGTCAACCCCTGGTCTCACCAGGTTGACTGGAACCAGACATGACACACACACCCAGACACACACAGCAATACACAAGTAGAGAAGACGACACTCTGGGCAAAGCGAACCACCGCTCAACCGCTAGGTGAACCCGACAGTCAAGGGACAGTCGCTATGTGACCAGAGATAAGGACGCTGGTAGTTCTAGATTGAGTAGTTAGGGAACTATCACAGTCAGGGAAAAGACTGCATCCAGTCACCTAAACTGACCAATCTAGAAACCACCGACACACAAACACCGCCCTAGAACACTAACCTAAGACAGACTAACTCACGAACAGACACAGAATAGAACAACAGCCATCATGGACAATAACAAGACTGTAACGCACCACTATAGGTGCGTTACACAGCTCCGACGCACCAAGGCAGGGGCGTCAGGGCGAACAGGCCTAAAATCTGCACTCGAACAAGATGCCATGAAAGTCAGTTTTTCTATGGAGAGACTTTTTCATGAAGCTGTCGAGAAGTGGGGAAGCATTGAACGCATGAGGGATGTTAGGAGGCAAAGGCCCATCGAGACATGGTGCCAAATGAAGGATGAGCTTAAAAAGATCTACATGTCCCATCCAGTCACCCCTAACCAAGAAGGTCATAGTTGAAGACGATGGGTCCTACACGTACATGAGCCTAGGTCAAAGACTAAGCCTGGTGACTGTGGGCGAATCCACCATGATCCCCCAATTCCAAACACCACCTTTGTCGAACTCTTACAAATCTTTTCGGATCAGTTGTATAGGATGTGTTCTCATATTAGGCCACTGATTCCCCTTAGCCCACCTCCGAGATAGGACAAAGCCCTACCCAAGCTTAAGGAGGTCGTGGCTAGTAGGCTCAACCCGGTGCCATCCCAAGGTCCTCTCCCCATCATAGTGGACATCCTCTCTCCATCTGAGGGAGATGTTTTACCACAACCTTCACCCTTAGAACCTCATTCGGAGCCATACCTGCTTCTAAAGGGTGAGCTAATCATTGAAGAGCCACTACTTAGCTGGCTAAAGAAGGGCTTAGTCTCTAGAACTTCCTACTATCCATTCATGGACCCCGCACTACAAATAGTGCTCGTCAACTCATTCCACACAACGTTCTAGTCTTTTGACCTTGTTGAGACATTGGAAGACCTTAATACTGGGTTAGAGTGGCAGTTGAAGTTGACGTATATGTTGGCCCCAGGCTTCGACCGACCAAGTAGTCATAGCTTCATGCACCCTCCATTAGGGTCCATCACCTCTATGTGCACCATGGGTCATATCACCAGTGAGGTTCTTTTATTCCTCACCATTCCTGACGAGCTTAACTCCATTCCACTTGTTCTGAGGGAGGAACCTTGTTTTCCATATGAGACCACTATCCCATCTACCATAATGATGGAATGTGACCATCTGCACCTTGAAGAATTATGAACATGGGCCAGTGTAGTGAGGGAACTTGCCACGAGGGGTCACATATTCTTTGATCCCTTCGATCCCCTCCCTAGTGAGTCTCTTGACCCATAGTATCTACTCCACTTTGTCACGAGAGTCCATTATCACACCCCTTCCACACGGGTTAGTCAACCTATACTTAGGAGCTTGGCTAGCAAGGAGCTCGTACATCAGAAAGAGTTGCATGCATCACCATCATATAGGGATCATGAAGAAGGTGACTTTGGCTCTCTTGTTCCTCCCAAGTTCCTCAAATCTAATGGAAAGCCAGTGCATGATAGGTACATATTAGGATGTCTAGGAGTCCCCAATTTCACCAACATTGGGTTGCGTCGTGTGTATGCTAGTTACACATATGGGTGTCCTAGACCACCATTGCATTGTGTATGGGTCTAGGGTCATGAGCGAGTCTACTTTTCCTTTATTTATAGTTTGTTAGGTGTTGCATAGTCGTCGTCCAGAAGGCCAGCAATGCACGCTGTAAAGAGTTAGCCGATGCTACCGTGAGTTCCAAAAAGATGAGTATGTCATGATCAGGGTCAGACTTGAACGGTTTTCCTCTGGAACCATGAAGAAATTACAAGCTCGCGGTGTAATCCCTTTCGAGTGTAGAGGCGAGTCGGATCTAACGCGTATGTTGTAGACTTGCCAAAGGAATAAGGGGATCAGCTCCACTTTCAATGTTTC
This sequence comes from Amorphophallus titanum, assembly GCA_024336825.1. NCBI lineage: Eukaryota > Viridiplantae > Streptophyta > Magnoliopsida > Alismatales > Araceae > Amorphophallus > Amorphophallus titanum. The sequence goes on from JANBPO010008774.1 coordinate 8,874, forward strand.
AGATCTAGTCGCTTATAGGGACCCAACAGTGATTCCTAGCGAGTCTTTGAGCTGTCTCCACCCCTTGTGAGTGACCCCACCCCGAGAGTCCACTTCTAGCCCCGTTACCTAGCAGCGTGAGTAGATAGAGCACATACTGGATGAGCAGATAACGATTACTCAGAGTGAAGTGTCCCGATCACTACCTGGTACGATGGAGAGGATGGCCCACATCTGTTGACACGTGGATCACCCAGATAGAGCTACAGAGGATAGATCCAGATCTGCTGGAGTGGTATCTGAGCGACAACACCCCTTACTCGACAGGGTCAAGTTCTTCCCACCTGGGGAGAATTGATGGGACATCAGAGCAAGGCAACTAAATTTTTGAGTTTGTATATTATCATTGAGTCAATGGGTTCCCTTATAAGGCTAATTATAAGCCATTGGGATAGTCATTAGGAATTAATGGGTCTCTTCTACTTATTGAGTTAGATAGGAAATTGGGCCTCAAAGCCACAAGAAGCCCAATTGGGCTACCTATCTCCCTTGGTCACTGAAATCCCATTTGAACCCTTCCAAGCCCATGGAGGACCAAGACCATTCAAGGCCCATTCCAATTGGACCATTCAAGCCACTAATGTTGACCCATTTGCCCACATGTCCACATTCCCTCCCTTCAAGCCTCTTATGTTAACATTCCAACCCACAATTGGAGTTTTGTCCAAAGGAGGAACCATCCCACGTAACATGGCCCTTGCCCCCCATAGCTGCCATACAAAAACATGTGGTCAATTGGTGATTGCCCATTCTTAACCAAGATGCCATGGGTGCCCCCCCCCACCTACCCCTTGAAGACTTTGAATCCATCTCTCCCCATACTACCCCTCCTTTCTCCTATTGACCAAGGTTAGTTTAAGTTTTTTGTCCTAGGTCTAGGGTTTGATATAAAATGTCTCTTGTACAATTTTAATGTATATAAATTAATCAAATTTTATGTGAAACCAACCTTGTGCAAGGAGAGGGGCGCACCTCCCTTCTATCCTTCTATCTTCTTCTTCCTCTTTCCCCTAGCAGTTGTAAAGGTTGCCAAATTCAGGGTGAAACGCCATCTTCATTGGAGCGATTCCAAGGTTTATCACCTCCACTTGGTGTGACGCTTAGCCACCGCCACCGCCGCCACCATCCGTGCCACCATCGAGCCGCCACTAGTCATCTTTTGGCTTGCTGTCCAGAGTAGGAGAGGGTGAAAGACAAGGTTGGTTAGCCAAATCCCACCATTTGATCATCTTCAAACTTTGATAGACTCTTCCCCACGTCCTCCCCTATTCCCAGTTCAATTTTCACTTCAATCCACCACCATTTGAACCCCTTCCCACCATTATTTTCCCACCTCACGCAGTCTGTCTGTGTGTAGACCTATGCAACAGAACCCTACAAACTAATTCCCCCCCCTAAACCTTCTCTGATTGCCCCCAAATTTGGTGTGCACGAGACTTCGGCCCATTCGGTTTGCGATAGTGCTTGCTTGCTTAGGTCCGAGGTCATGTCACATCACCTAGTTCTTCGGAATGAGGCTAGTGTTTCACCTGCTCCTGCTGTACCGGTTCCTGCCCAGGCTGCACCTGTTCCTATTTCGCCTGCGGAGTTGCCCGGTGGTCATGGACGAGCGTTGAAAGAATTTTTACTATTCCATCCACCGACATTTGAGGGTCAATCGGACCCGTAGGCAGCGAGGGAGTGGTTGGATGCCACTGAATGCGTCTTCCAATGCATGGAGTGCAGTGAGGATGAAAGGGTTATGTTGGCTTCTTATCAGCTTCAAGGTACTACACGCACATGGTGGACCACAGAGTGGGAGGTTGCCTTCCGTTCCCGTCCGCTTTGACAGATCACATAGGTGGAGTTCGTTGCTACATTCGAACGTGTCTATACTCCCGCCTGTCTGAAGTTAGCCAAGATGTATCAATTTCTAGAGCTGACACAGGCCGAGATGTCAGTGCTACAATATCGAGATAAGTTCATTGAGTTGGGCCGATATGCACCCTACATCTTTACCGATGAGATTGTGAGGACTCAGCAATTTCTGCGTGGACTAAAAGCGGAATTAAGCCTGCCGCTATTCGCTACCCGTGTAACTGAGTTAGATTCTGCATATCAAGCCGCCGTCATGCTACAGTTTGAGTTGGAGAGGACTCGAGGACTCCTTCAGACTGGGATGGTTCCGTCGGCCATGCAACATCAGCCGCCCCACTAGTTGTCTGTTCTAGGAGCTTCTCTCGATTTCTCTCCTGCCGATGGTGCTTCCTTTCTGCAATCTCAGGGCAAGGGTTTCTGATTTAAGAAGAAGAGAAAGAGGTTCGATCAGTCTGTATTTTCTGATCCAAGTCAGCAGTCCGTTTCCTCTGTTTGACCGCATCAGGATTTTGTTACTTTTTAGCCGAGGTTGTGTTCTAGGTGTGGTGGCAGTCATCCGGGTGTGCCATGCTCTCTGCTGGTTGTCTGCTATCGTTGCGATCCAGGTGCATTCTATCACAAATCATGGGATATTATTTCCAGTACAGTTATAAGTGCTGTCCAGGAGTTCTTTATTTCCCAGCAAACTCTACCTAGGACTGCTACTGCTACCCTTGTAGCCTTGATCCCCAAACAGCAGAATGCCACAAATATTTCTGACTTCAGGCCCATCAGTCTTTGCAACTACTTCTACAAAATTATTTTGACTATTATTAATAGCAGACTGGCTACTATTTTACCTAAGATCATATCTCCTGAGCAATCTGCATTTGTAAAAGGGAGACAAATTGTTGAGAATATAGCTTTAGCACAGGAACTGTCTTATGAACTGGGTAAGAAAACCAGGGGCTCTAATGTGATCTTCAAACTTGATATGGCCAAGGCTTATGATCGATTAGAATGAGATTTCCTTTTTTCAGTCTTGCACAGGTTTGGGTTCAGTAATAAATTCATTTTCCTGATAGAGAAGCTGGTGAATAACTGTTGGTTTTCTATCCTACTGAATGGAGTACCAGCTGGGTTTTTTAAATCTACAAGAGGGCTTCGCCAAGGTGATCCCATTGCTCCCTCTCTCTTTATCATTGCTGAAGATGCCCTGAGCAGATCACTGAATGTAGCTTATTCCAGTGGTCGAGTTGAATGGTATTCTGGCCCCAGAAGATGTCCAAATATATCTCATTTACTCTTTGCTGATGACACATTGATTTTCAGCAAGGTAAGCATCTCTTCAATTAGGAACCTGCTAAAAGTCCTTAGAATATATGAGAGAGCTTTGGGCCAGCAGATAAATGTGTCCAAAAGTGGATTCTTCATGCAGTCTAGGGGCAATAACAACACTGCTAGGAGGGTTCAGGTAGTAACTGACTTTGCACAACATACTTTCCCACACAGGTATTTGGGCTTTCCACTGATTCAAGGCAGATGTAAGAAAGTTTACTATGCTGGCATCGTTAACTCAATTCAGAAACGTATTTCTGGTTGGAAATCAAATTTGCTTTCTCAGGGTGCCAGGTTGGTTTTAATTAAATCCTTCTCCCCTGGAGATATCCATCGCCAAGAAACAGAAGAGGAATAGAAGGAAGAATCTCAAAAGGTGGCTCAAGAAGCAAGCCGAACAAGCGGCTGCATTACAGTCCCCAGCAGAGCTGACGCCTCTCCAGAGGTTACAGTGACTCATCGACAACTTGGAGGAACACATTCCTCTTCGCCCTACCAGGCCCATCCCACTCGATAGCTACATCCCGTGGGAAGACATGCAAAAATGAGCTCACCTCTGGGACTGGGTCTAAGAAATGATCAAGAAGGTCAAGGAAGGCGAAACTCTCCGTGTTCCGGAAGAGCTCACCTTGTTCTATAAGGACAAGGAGATCACCGTGGAACAGCTGGAACGGATGTTTCATGGCTGCACCTGTAACATGGTGGCCATCCCACCCCCAGACAATATCAACGCCTCCCGGCGAGGTGAGCTGGTAGCATCCAGAACCAGACAAAGGGCTGTGGCTCCACACAGACCACAACCAGCCCCAGAGCACACTGGTCATGGCCGAGGTCGTGGTCATGGATGCAGCAGAGGCCACGGAAGAGTCCCTAAGCCATCTCTCCGCCCGTCTACCTTCGATCCAGAAAGGGTCATCCTCTTGCGAGGAGAACAACCTGCCTCGATCCCACCAGTGGAGATCTGGGGGCAACCCAGCATTTTTGACCCTGCTAGCACCGAGGAGATCGTCAGTAGCACCCCGGTCCCAGCACCAACTCCAGCATGTCCTGCAGAACAAGCAGGGTCGTCCAGCAAGGACGAACCAGTCCTCCAGTCTCCCTCAGATGAGCCATCGTTGGCTTCTTTCTTCCAAGAGTCTACGGCTGGCCATAGCCAGCCCGACCCCAGCACAGCAGATCCAGCCCGACATACTACCGTCACTGGAGGATGCTCGAGCCCGAGCCGACCAGAAGGTCCTCCACCAGATGAAGCATTTCACTGCCAACATCACAATCTGGGAAGCCATAGCTTGGAGTAAAGATTTGAGGGAAACTCTTATCAAGATACTTCAAGAGGAATGCAACGTAAATTAAATCAAATCACAAATGCATACAAAATAAATTACAACAATGTTTAACAAAAATAATGGGAAATAAAATGGTAAAGCCTAATCCTAACACTAAGGACTAAGAGAGGAGGAAGGAAATAATGAGAGCTAACTATCTAATGTGCCTAACACTAAGGACTAAGAGAGGAGGAAGGAAATAATGAGAGCTAACTATCTAATGTGCCTATTAGGGAGAGAAGTGCCTCCCATGCCTTCCTTATATAGGCTCCCAAAATAACACTATTTATCATGTGAACATCCCAAGCCACCATCTTTATTCTTTTTCCTCTTTATTCTTTGCGGCCGCTTGAAACCATTGTGAAACCCCTACTGTTCTTTTGGCCTTGTCGACAGTGTGAGAGCGGCCCATGTCGGTTGTGTGTGTGAAGTCGCGGTGACCGCTTTTGATGCTGTGTGAAGGAGGCCGGTTGAAGACCTTATGTTGCTACTCGGCCAACCTCTGCATGGTTTGAAATCTTGTTCCTGCGGCCGCATTGTCTTGTTCGTGGAGCCCGCCACCTCCTTTGCATTGATTCCTTTGGCGTTGAAGATCCAACCGCAATGGCTGAAGCCGCCGTGCCGACCTCTCTCTTGCGTGAAGCATGCTTCACCGAGTTAGCGGGTTGACTGTCCGTGCGTGAACCTCCAGCCTGTTCTGTCGACTTCCCTTGTGAGCTGTTGTATGTGAAGAGCCTAGTCGCCTTGCCACGTGAAGCCCCTATGCATTGAAGCCTTTTTGCTGTGTAGAGCACCCAGCCGCGCGCTCACGTGGAGATGAAGACGCTGGCCTGCGGCTTTGACCCTATGGCCACCTTGCAGTCATGGCCCACCTTGGACTGCCCATTGTTTACCCATTGTCGACATGAAGCCCACATTGAAGAGCCCCTGGTGCTTTTGTTTGTTACATGCACTAGCAGCCCAAGGAGCCCTTGGCCTTATATGATTGTTGAATGGCCAACCTGAAGGCCCTCGTGAAGCCTTTGTGGGAGAGCCATGCACAGACTTTATAGTGTTATATGCAAAACATGCACAGACCTTTTAGGAGTTATATGCAAGCATGCTCAGACCTTATAGTGCATGACTTCTACATGTGCGTAGACCTTGAATTCCAAATGTGCACAGACCCAAAATATGCATAGACCTATATGTGCACAGAGTTAAAACATGCTCAGACGTATATATGCACAGACTTAAAACATGCATCGACCTTAGCTACAGTTGCTAGATCACTAACGTCAACCTATGCAAAAGATGCACCAACCTTATATATAACCAATGCAAATGTGCATCGACCTTATATATGACCAATACAAATGTGCATCGACCTCAGCTGCATTCTACAAAATATGCACCGACCTTGTATGCAGTCTAACAAAATGTACACCGACCTTATATGCTATCGCTAATACATGTGCACCGACCTGACCTTGCTAAATGCAAATGTGCGCAGACCTTATGAATGACTAAGGCAGATGTGCATCGACCTTATAAATGACAAAGGCAGATGTGCATCGACCTTGTCTATGTACAAGATAAATGTGCATCAACCTTGTCTATGTACAAGGTAAATATGCATCGACCTTGTCTATGCAGGACCTCAATATATGCATCGACCTATATGCGTAAGACAAGAATGTGCACCGACCTACATGACTGAATATATGCATGTGCACTGACCTATATGCATAAGACAAGAATGTGCACCGACCTTCATGACTGAATATATGCATGTGCACAGACTTCATTCACCATGTTGTAACATATGCACAGACCTTATACGCTATCTAACACAATGTGCACCAACCTTACCTGTTCACAGAGAAGGTGTATGCACCAACCTTTATGCTTCGGACTTGGATGTGCATTGACCTTACCTGTCAAAGGGTTGACTCATAATTTGATCAGTTGACCTATGTTGATTGGCGTTCACCTGTATTGACTTTCTTTTCATGACTTTTTGAGTCATTATCAGAACTTGTTCTGACAGATTTTCATACTTCTATATATATGATAAGATCATCTGGCTACTTGTTGACAGGTTAACTAAAATAGCTAGATTATTAACAATTAAGATTTCGTGGAAAGTGCAGAAGTTAGCCGAGCTGTACATTTAAAAGATCATGCCAATACATGGTATTCTAGGTTCACTAGTGTCAGATCATGACCCACGTTTCACTTCTGACTTCTAGCGCAGCTTCCAGAAAGCTTTGGGCACTGAGCTTGCTTTTTCTTCAACGTATCACCCTTAGTCCGATGGTCAGTCAGAAAGAACTATCTAGACCTTAGAGGATATGCTGAGATCGTATTGTCCTGATTGGCAAGGTTCGTGGAGTCAACACTTGTCACTAGTGGAATCTGCTTACAATAATAGCTTTCACTCCAGCATCAACATGGCTCCGTATGAAGCGCTGTATGGTCGTCCTTATCGTACTCCTCTAAACTGGTTTGATGTCGGTGCTCGACTTTTGACAGGACCAGACATGGTACAGCAGTGCGCTGATGTGGTTCGTCTGATCAAGCAAAGATTGTTGACAGCTCAGAGTCGACAGAAAAGCTATGCAGATCGATGCGGACGTCCACTCTAGTTTGAGCTCGGAGATGTGGTGTTTGTTAAAGTATCTCCGATGAAAGGTATTTCAAGGTTTTGGAAACGTGGTAAGCTTAGACCGCGGTACGTTGGCCCTTTTCCTATTGTGGAGTGTGTAGGCTAGGCAGCTTATCATCTTCAATTACAAGCGGCTATTCAAGCTATTCATGATGTATTCCATGTATCACAGTTGAGAAAATATGTTTCTGACCTGTCTCATGTCCTCGACGATTCAGTATGGCCAGAAGTGACTAATGATTTGTCCACGCCAGAGTTTCCTGTCAGAATTGAAGACCGTCATGAACAGCGGTTGAGGAACAAGATAATTCCTCTGGTTAAGGTTGTTTGGGAGCATCACTCAGGTCACAAAGCTACTTGGGAACGCGAGGATGAGATGAGGCAACTTTTTCCTTTCTTATTTCAGTGAGGTACAATTCCTTTCTCAGTTCTTCCTGTAGAGTTCCTATGGGCTATACGTCGCTAACAGAAACGCAAGCTCACTCGTCGTCCCAAGCGAGGGATAGCGTGGATCCACGTGGTTGAGAAACCGACAGAGTCAAGGGCGGTCAACTCACTTCCGTGCTCAGATCGAGCCACAGGACGGGTCACTCTCTCGCTCACAGTCGTGACATGAACTCACGGGGTAGGATTCTATTGCACTCACAGCGGCATATGACCATATACTAGCTAAGAAAAATAACGCCAAGAAGTTAGACCGTTACCTCCACGCTCCCGGCGTGGGGAAGACGATCTCGACCAAATTCGTACTCCCAGTTAACAAAGATTACAGCGGTACAAATGTTCGACCCACTCCACGCAGGGAGGTAGCAGGTCACATGTGGGGCCCGGGAGTAACGGGAAGTGGGTTGACGGGCAGCATCTTGATGTCACTCCAACGGTGCCAAAACTCGCATTTTGGTGCTTGTCCGAATGGCGCGATCTGCGGGTCCGTGGGGCTCACGTGCTGCCCAGTCCTCTGGACCTGACGGGGTGGGTCCTGTTGTGATGGTGACACCTGGTGGTTCACTTTCCTGGATGGCAATTGGGCTGGAACACCGGTCGGAGGCCGGGCGGCTCCGATCACCAAGCGTTGGAGCTTGCTGCCCCGGACCTGAAGCTTCTATTTTTCAACGCGCGGTCTGGCAAGATCTGTCGCTATGATCTGCCACAACGTCAGATCGATGCGAAACCAGCGTCGTTGGAAATCTCTCTTGAAATTCTTTGACTCTCTGTGACTAGAAAATTTGTTGGGGCCATACTTCTGATGGGGAATTTTAAAATCAAACTGGCCCCGATTTTAGATCTGGCCAGGCAGAAGTAAAATTTCCTGAGAGTTAGTGTTGACCGTGATGTAGAACTCCGATCCAGTTGTTGAGATCTTCATGAAAGTTGTAGAGGGGAGAGAGAGGAAGATAGGAATATTTTTTATGAAAGGTTTGGTGGAGATTTGGTTAGGCCAAAGTATTTTCTACTGATGGGTTTTTGACCCCGGTTGTCCCTTGTTGACAGGAAGTAGGCAGCGTGTCTCCTTCCCCATTTGACACCTCAGCCATCCCATGGCGCGCCAAGGATCCATAGGAAAATGGCGTGAGATTTGTTCTGCCGGAGAGGTCGTTGGAAGACCCGTGCCATTGAAGGGACTGGACGTACCGCTGAAGAGGCCAACGGAGGCGTGCCGGTGAAGAAGTAGGCCGTGCTGTTGAGGGACATCCAAGGTGCACTGTTGAAGGGCTCCATAGATGTGCCATTGAAGGGCTGCAAGGTGCGCCGTTGGAAGGGCACAGGGTGTGTCACTGGAGGGCACGAAGGCATGCCATTGAGCAGGAGCAGGGGCATGCCGCTGAAGGCCACTGCAACCATGCCGGCGAAGGTGCACGGGGGCGTGCCGGCGAAGCGACGCTGGGGGCGTACCGGCGAAGGCCACAGGGGCGTGCCGTTGAAGCCTGCGTTGGGTGTGTCGCTAGAGGGCCGTATGGGTGTGCCGTTGAAGGGGATTTGGGCCCGTTTTGAGCCCGATTGACGATCCACTTAATTCTCTTTGGGGTCCATGCATTGTGAGCCTCCCAAGAGTTGATTTCTCTTCACTGTCGTGACTCCGAAAGTGACTCCACGGCAGTGTGTTATTTGTTGGGAGGGCCCGGATGGGATGTCTTCTCCGTAATCTCTCCGGTGGAAGTTATTGTTGATGCTGAATTGGTCGGGACGCGCGGACGTGCGATTTTACATGTCCACACCGGTGTTAGTGTGTTGTAGCTACTATTGTAGTTCCTCACTGTTGCTCCTACGCCCTTATGCTCCTGCTTCCGTTGTTGTTGTCCTTATTGCCTTCCTTTATTGTTGTTATTTAATTGTTATAAAATATAATTTTATTTTTGTTAAAATTGTAGATTTACTTTACTGCTAGTGAGTGGTGGTTCAGGATCCGAATGGTATCGGGTTGTTCCTGGTATCCGGATCTTGGGTCGTTACAGGTGCGGATGTTCCGATGGTGGATCTGAGGAGTAAGTGAAATGATCCTCTTACTTATGTCATGAGGTGTAAAACTATCTCTGTTCTCCTAAAGGAGAGATAATGAGGTTATCATATTTAGTAACTGGAGACTCTGGCCTCTGATCAAGGTGTTTCCCTAATGTCAACGATGTGATTAACCAATTTATCCTTGATTTTCCTGCTACTTCTAAAAGTGCAACTCTAAATTCTTGTGAATTCCCTTGACTCCACTACCTGGCTTGTTTGTCTTCAATAGTTCACGCATTCCTTTCTGGAATTGTGCCTCTTGGTGTCTTAGTGTCTGTGTCTTTGCACAGACTTTCTATTGACATACTTGTGCAGTTTTACTCTATATCTATTTTTCTGTATGTTTATAAACTTCTCTCACTATCCTGGATCCTTTATGCTTCCTGATACTGTAGACTCTAGTACGTTGCCTTTGCAGCTTCACACTTACCAATTTAAGCTCTGACATGAGTCATTTTTCTGTCTGTTATGGCACTATTTTTCATCCTTCTTTATTCTTTTGATGATATCAAAGGGGGAGAGAAAAGTGCAATGGTGTAGGGTGATGGTGTCTTTCATGTTCAGGGGAGCTTCTAGTGCTACAAGAAAGGGGGAGAGTATGGGTCTAGTTAGTTTGGTGTTTGCATGATGTTTGCATGTCAGTTTTGCATGATGTTTGCATGTCAGTTCTGCATTGATGTCTGCATGTCAGGGGGAGTTTGTGTCACAAGGGGAGTTTGTGTTACAGGGGGAGCTATGCTATGTCTGTGCTATGTTTAGCGAGCTCATGCATGTCATGACATTGCAATTAATTGACATAGTGTTGTCATCATCAAAAAGGGGGAGACTGTTGAATCCCCTTACTGTTTTGATGATGTCATACACCATTTGTCAACATCTTGTTTGATCTTCCATTTAATTACTCTTAATTACTATGCTTAACTTCAGAGTCATTTGTCTTAAGATTCAATGCAGTGTTTATCAGTATGCATATAATCTCCATGCATTCTCTTCTCTTATAACACTCTTTGTGTCTTGGCCTCTGGCCATGATCTTTTGTCATCTTGTTCTCCATGAATGAAGTATCTTTCTTTCTACTTCTTGTTATTCCTGTTAAGCTACACTCCCTGCAGTGCCTTTCGTAGCCCGTCTCATCTTTCCCTCTGGTCTTTGGCTCCTTGCCTTACCTGCTCCCCAAAACGCCAGTCTATCCAATGTAATGGGTAGGGGCTTGGCGTGGTGGCATCAGGTTGGGTTCCTTCAACAGTTTCCTGGTTTAACAGGGGAGATTCCCCCCTCTGGGCACCATTCGTCCCTTCCCTCGAGTAGCTTGAGCCCGTTGCTTCTACTCAACGCCCTGGACCTCTCTACTAGCCAAAGCGTCCCTCCCCCCAGCCTGCCCTTCGGAGCCAACGGGAGCATACATATGCTCTTTACCCGGTACACCCCTGTCATCCTCGATCGACACACGCAGATTGGCCACTATCCGGCACACATGGACCTCTCTTCTCCGGCACACCCTCAACCCATCTTGCCCGGCACGCTTGGCCTCCTAGCCGTCCGGCGTGCCCTAGTCCTCTCGCCACCCGGTGCACCCCTGGCCCTTCAGCTTGACGCGCTTGACCTCCTTGCTGACCGGCACGCTTCAGCTCTCACGCTGTCTGGTGCAGCCTCAGCCTGTCTGACCCGGCATGCCCTAGCCAGCCTTTGCTCAGTGCACCTACAGCCTATTTTAGCCGAGCGTTTCCTCTGCTTGCTATTTTATGGACTTTTCAGAGTTTTCCTAATGGTGATGTTGCCCCTTGCACATACCTTGACTTGTTGGGTCACGTCACTCCTTGTGGGCGTGTTCCCCTTACACCCACCCTAGCATCCGGGTCAAGGGGAGATGCTGTCAAATTTTTACCAGGAATGACAACACATTAAAAGACAAAAGGAAGTAACAAACAAATAGAATAGATAACGATAAAATGCTTCAACTAAAACAAGAGAACTGTGGAGGACCCAGAGAACTAGACTGAATATTGCAAAGCACACAATGAGGGGAAAGGGAATTGGTCGGTTTAGAGCTCACCTGGTTGGTTTGAAGAAACCAACCCCGTTCGGAGATGAGGGCGAGCGGGGAGTGTGGGTTCCCCGCACACTGCGCCGATGTAGCTTTCCCTGTTCAATAATACATACACTACTCCTCTGGCAGGAGGGTTGGACAAGGGGTGGGGAATGTGGATTACATCAAAACTATCTCCACGCAGGGAGGGGCGCTAAGCCAGCCAGGCGGGGTGGGGAAGAGGACTACTACGAGTACCGAATGGCAACTCGGTCGGTTCAGCTTGCTTCTAGAACCACCAGTCAGATAGTCACTGTTGATGCCGCCACGGGCCGTACCGGACTCAGAAGATGCCAAAATCAGTGCCAATCCTTTGCTGACTAACCTAGGAAAGCTCCTGAATTTTCATGGGATCATCCGGTGTCGTCACTGGTCGTGGGAATGCTCTCAAGTCACAGTAGCAGGTAGACGACGTCGTCACGAACACTCCCATAGTCAAAACGGTGTGGGACCAAGACGGATGCATCCGTGGATGAATCCTCTTCGATATCCAACCAGGAAGGCCACCAGGGGAGGTCGGAGTAGGGAGATAGAGGACATAGAGTGGAGGGATGTCTATGTTGATTCTGAGTGGACTGACCTGCGCACCTGGGGGAGAATAATTTGAACGGACAGCTCCGAGCTCCAAACGATGCTCCGCTGGTTGTGTTGGATAGAGAACTAGTAATGTCTCATCCCAGCCAAATGGCGCACCAAGGGGAGCTGGGTGAGGATGTAGGAGCTTCTGCACCGGTGATCTGGTCTTCCCTCGGATGCCAGATGCGCACTCTAATGAGAATGGACCTCCCAGACGGCCCCGAACTCGGATGAAGGTGGGATCACCTCGCCGACGAAGCTGACTTGAAGAGCTTTCCAGCAATATAAGGTGGGCCACCAGGAACTCCGGGCTGTAGTGGAGGTCGGTGCTGCAGCAGGTGGGGACTCAGCAGAGCTTCAGCAGTGCACAACTAGTGGATAAGGGGTGAAGAAAAGGGGTGTATGGAAGAAAATCTTACGGCCTACTTCCTCATTAGCTCTGGTCACTTTTCTGTTTTGTGTACCATTCTAGGACCATATCTCATTGGTTGACTACAAAAGGATGGAGTACCTTGAAATCCATGTTGTTAGAGGTTTACGATTCTATTTTAATCCTTTGGAATTCCTCAGAACCGTTGCAGGTATGGTAGAGAGAAGAGATAGAGATCTTCAATGGAGTAGATGCGACAATGTGTGAGCACTCACCTTTTTTAGTTCAGCATAGTCAATCTCTCTCTTCTCTTCTCTATAGTCCCTTTGCTCGCATTCTCTACTGCCTTCTACTCAGCACTGCTATGGTGGCTTGGACTGCTACAGTGCTCAGACTGCTATATTAGCTCGGCCATCTACAGATGAGCTCAAACCTCTTTCATATTGCTCGAACTGCTACAGTAGCTCGGATTGCGACAGTGCTCGAGCGGCTATAGTGCTCGGGCTGCTATAGTTCTCGGAGTACTACAACAGCTCGATTTGCTATAGTGCTCGGAGTGCTACAGTACTCGGACTGCTACAGTAGCTCGGAGTGCTATAGTTGCTCAGATTTGCTACAGTGCTCATTCTTCTCCAACTTAAGCTCAGACAGCTACAGTAGCCCAGAATGCTACAGTAGCTCGGCCTTCTCCAACTTTAGCTCAAACTGCTATAGTAGTTCGGAGTGCTACAGTAGCTTGGGTGCTACAATGGCTCGGCCTATAGGACTGGCTCACTGCATTGATGCCATGAGTGTTGCAGATGCCAGACAGAACCTTGTTAAAAAGGTGTCAACTCCTGGTGTTGACATTCTTCCTCTGGTTGTCCCCAAACAGAACCTTGATAATTAAGAGTCGACTCCTGGTGTCGACTCTTTTCCTCTGGATTTCAGAAGTCTACTGATCTTGAGAAACTTGATGTTCTGCCTTCAGGAAAATTTTTCATATGTACTTAGCTTCACACCAGTCATCAGAATGCTTGACAATGAATTGAATTGATGTATCTTAGGCGTGTTCATTGTGCCACTAAAGGGGATGGCCGCTGTGCCATTGGAAGAAGCCTGGGAGCGCGCCGCTGAAGGCCTTGGAGAACGTGCTGCTGGGGAATCGAGAAGGTGTGCCACTGGGCGATGCTGAGTGCTTGCCGTGGAAGGGCATTGGGAGTGCACCGTGAAGAGCCTATAAGGGGCGTTCCACTGGGCACATGGCAGTGTGCTGCTGAAGGGCCTACCATGGCCGTGTCGCTGAACGGGCATGGAAGAGTGTGTCGTTGAAGGTCCAGGTAGGGCGTGCCGCTGGAGGACACTTAGAGTGTGCCGTTGAAGTGCCCCTACAGGTGTGCCGGTGATGGCGCCATGGGTGTGCCGGGGAAGGCACGCCAGGGGGTGTGCTGTGAAGCTCGGGTCAGCAGTTATGCTGGTGAAGAGGGCACAGGGCTTGCCGCTGAAGGCTGAGAAAGGTATGCCACCAAAGAGTCTTGAAAGCGTGTCATTAGAGCGCTTGAAAAGGTGTGTTGGTGAGGGAGGTGCACTGCTAGCGGTTCAGCAAGGTGTGCCGGGTAGGGCCTCACAGGGGTGTGCCGCCCAAAGTGAGCAGCAAGTGTGCCGGTGGAGATGTCCAGACATGTGCCAGTGAAGGGCATTGGACGAGTGCGTCGTTGGGACGCCAGGGGGTGTGCCGCCGAAGGCTTGCCAGACGGGGTGTGCCAGCGAAGCCACACCCTGGGGGCGTGTGCCGTTGAGAGGGGTTGCAAGGCGCACCGGGTAGAACCCGTAGAAAGTGTGCTGGCTGGACCTATCCTAGAGCGTGCCATTGAAGGAGGGCATTGGGTGTACCGGCCAATGGCCTTTCTGGGTGTGTCGTTGAGAGGCCACCCTAGGTGTACCGCTGAAGGGCTTCACGGGGTGTGCTGTTGAAGGGCACTTCGGTGGCTTCCTTTCCTTCTCTTCTTCTCTTCATTTTCTCCTCTTTTCTTCTCTTCTTTATCTCCTTACACCTGCACATAGGGTGGGAAATTTTTAATGTCCACAACGGTTTAGCAAGATAGGGGTATGACCCACGGCCTTTTTGTACTAGATTCTTTCATGTGGCAATAAAATTAGGGCCGGATAAAATGGCAGGAAGTAGCACAAATCGTGCACTCCCACCATAGTAACCCCAGGTCTCATTCTATAAAAAAAAAATACAAAAAAGATGAGTGTTCAGATTGCTCGCTTGCCATTCAGTCTGGTCCTCTTCATGTTATCCATAGTTCCCTTGTCTCGGTTGAAGCACTTTGCCATTAGTCATTTTATTTGTTTGTTAGTTCCTTTTGTCTTTTAACGTGATGTTGCCCCATTTGTTTGTTCCCTTTTGCCTTTACTATATTCATTAGTTTCTAACAAAAATTTGGTAGCATCTCCCCTTGACCCGAATGGTAAGGGAGATACAAGGGAATGCGCCCACATGGAGTGGTGAGACCCGACAATAGGAGGCCTGTGCCAGAGGCGACGACACCTTTGATAAAGCTTTGAAAAACCTAAAAGAAACTAGTGAATAAGGGACACCTCTAGGGCTGGATAGGGTGTGCTGGGTAACAGAGGGGGGAACTGGTGTGCTGGCTAGGGAGTTCAGGGAGTGTACTGCTGGGGGGCTGTACCAGGCTGGGGGTGTGCCGGGGAAGGGATCGGCCGAAGCGTGCCGGCTAAGAATAGGCTTGGGCTGTACCGGCCAGGGGGAGGTCAAGATAGCTGCACCGGGATAAGGGTGGAGGCTATACCAGTGAAAGGGTAAGAGGGTCTGTGCCGGGTAGACAAAGGCTAAGATTGTGCCGGGCAAGAGGAGGGTCTGGAGCATTGGGCTGGGGTGGCCAGGGTTGTACCGGCCTGAGGTTAGCTCATGAGGATGGAGATGAAGGGAAGGAATGGGCCAGGGGTCTTGGCTTGGGCAATCCAGGGGAAACTTCAGTTAGGTAGGGGAGAAAGGGTAGTAGAGACATCGAAGGAAAGGCATTGGGCTCGTAGGACTCAAGGAGAGGGAGGAGTAGGCTCCCCTTGGGCCAAAGACCAAGTGTATGGTCAGGGATCAACGGTCTTGTTAAGTCTTAAACCATCGATTTGGTTCTTGGCCTGTTTAGGTAACTCCAAGTTCAGCATCAAGGCTTTAGTTATTCGTGTTGCGATTTAGTGTATTAGTTTTTAAAAGGGCAGGTGTTCTATTCATCCCCCCCTTCTAGCTCACCTTCCGCTCGATCTGTCAGGAGTTAAGAATGGGTTGGTGTCAGCAAGGACAGATTGATGGAATAATGTCCAATGGTTGGAGGTGTACCAGCCTTCGAGCCTAGCGTCTTTAGTGATTTCTTCAGTCCTCGGCAAGCTTTTTGACATGTTAATTCAGAACAGTGTTTCTTTCTGGCATCTGCCAGAATTTGGCATAGTGTTCCTTTCTAAAGTAGTCTTCAATTCTGATTAACTTGCTCTTTTCTTCCCTTTCTCAAAGTAATTGCTGGTACTTGAACCACTGCATTAGAAGTTCTCTTCAATCTAGTGGACAAACTTCTTATGCTATCTTAACTTCACATTCTTCTTCGCTTGGTTCTTCTTCTAGCGCATTCGACACTTGGTGGCAATTCATCACAACTATGTTGAGTGATTGATCTGGTAGGACTGCTAATGAGCTGGCCAACTTTGCTAATGCATCAGCTTGGGCATTCTAACCTCGACTGACGTGGTTCATTTCAATAAAATAAAACTGCCCCATAAGTTGTATCACCCTTTGATAGTAGGGGAGTAGTTCAAGCTTCTAGACATCAAACTACACTTGATCTTGCCTGATGGCTAGCATTAAGTCCCGAACACCTGTAGCATCTGGACCTCCATGTTGAGGATGATATGGAGACCGATGGTTAAGATTCATATTCTGCTTAGTTATTTGTGCAAGCTTTATTAATCGAAAAATAGGTGTGTAAAACCTCTCCCTCTAGGGACTTAAGGATGATGCCTGCTGTCACGCCCCGAGCCAGCGGAAGATAGAACCCGGTTGTGGCGTGACGATGTCTATTATCAATCATGTCAATCAGAGTAATATTGCATTCGACACATAGACAGAGATGCGCAATTCAAGAAGTTCTTGAGGAAAGAAGGGAAAGGGCTGAGAAGAAAATATTTCTCTGGAAGGAGACAGCCCAAACAACGACCAGAACCTGCAAAGAAATCTGACGCTATTATCTGTTACAATTGCAAGAAAGGTTCTACCCCGCCCGCAAACTAGCAAAATATATGCATGAGGATGAACATGATATATGATTGGAGGCAAGGGGCGATGAAGATGAAGGAACTGACCGTGATCGCCACCAAGGGTTGACAACGCCAAAAGTATGAAGAAAAGAGATCAACGACGCCGCGTACCTTGGAGAAGGATGAAGACTTGATCACACAAGCAACGGGGTGCGGGGACGTCGTGGAATCAAACCTCCTTACCTTCCAGTCGGCTAGAAAGAGAGGGCCTCACGTCATGCTCATGCTCTCTTGCAAAACAAAGCCAAACAACAAAGGAAACCCATTAGGAACATGAAGTGTAATATCAATCCCGGAGTGATAAAATAGCATGAAAATTGAGGGAGAATGCACCGGGGGGAGATTTTTAACCCTTGTGAGAGGGACAAAATAATAGGTGTGTGTATTGTGATGATGCATGAACAAATAGAGAGAAAAAACACGCAGTATAACTGCGGTAATCGTGCATGCAAAATGGCAAAAAGTGTACATGTAGCAGAAAACTATGCAAACTGTGATGATTTTGGAAAAGTAGGAGGAGATAACTAAGAGTAGAGACAGCAAAATAAAGCCCTTAAGCATGGAAGTGAAAGCCAATACTTTTCCTCAATGTCGCAGCATGGCTTCACCCCGAACTGAAGAAGAACCCCCCGTCGGGCACTACAAACTGGGCAGTCTTATATAGAGTTGTAGAAAACCCATGGTTTAAATCCAAGGATAAACACCCAAAATAGAGATTTAGATTGATAAAACTCATGGATAATAGTGGGAATATATCCCCAAGGTGGATTAGAATCGATCTGGAGGGATTGCCTCACTGAAAATGGATCAAACAAGGACTCCAAAGAGTCCTCGGTCGAAGAAATC
>JANBPO010008776.1:0-11891 GCA_024336825.1 Amorphophallus titanum
CAGCTGAGGTGAAAACTTGGAAGGGCGTCTTAGGCAAAATCGGGTGACCCCTCGGTGCGAAAATCCGTAAGGGCGTACCGAAAAAAACTAAAGGGGGCCAGATCTGGAGAAAATCTGAAAGGGCGATAGAGCTAGTAAAGAGAGAAAAAAAAGAGAGAACTCACTCCTTCTCTACTCCTCACTGACGAAGGTCGTCAACCACGACATCTTGCTGACGGCGACCTCAGCACCACCCCACAACAATAGTGGCCACTGCACTCCCGAAGGCTGGTCAACACCAAACCAAGCTTCAACGTTCGACTACCTGCCTTAATGGTCGGCCGACCAGTCCCAGTATTGCGGCTATAATGCCTCCACAGGCCAGTCGCTCAATTCCAGTACCAGTTGTCAGTCCCAACATTGCGGCTACAACACCTCTACAGGCCATCGGCTCAGTTCCAATACCAGTCGCCAGCTCTAGTACTGTGGCTACAATGCCTCCGCAGGCCAGCCGCTCAGTTCTAGTACCAGTCACCTGCTCCAGTACCGTAGCTACAACACCTCCGCAGGCTAGCCGCTCAGGTCCAGTGCCAGTCGCCAATCTAGTAGTTCGACTATAGCGCGTTTGTAGGCTAGTTACCCAGACCCAGTGCCAGTTACCCAGACCGAGTACCAGTATCCAGCTCCAACATATCGGCTACAATCCCATCATAGGTGAGCTGGCCAGCTCCAATCCCCAATCCTAGCTTTCGACTGTGATGCCTCCCAGGGCCATTCGGCCAGCCCAGCTCTAGTTTTACAAGTCAATGTGAACTACATTGTCGGCTAACGACATAAAGACAGCCAATGCCCAGGCATCAACCTGCAACTGAAGCACTCTAGAATCAATTCCCAGCCTTAACCCCGTAGGTCGCCACACCCCAATGGGCCTACGCTAACCTTACACGACATGGGTATTCCGCTTTCTAAGGGGCTAACCCCTAGCACCTGGTCTTTTCTCCTACTTCCCAGTACCCAGCACTCAGCTCCCAGTATTCAAAGTCTAGCATTAAAATACCCAAAAATAGCCCAAAAATTCGTAAAAATCACACGAATTCACCAGAATAACTTCTAGACTCGACCCGCTAAAGATCCACTAAATTACGGATGTTACACCCCGCCACCACTCCTAGGTGGGCCGACACACAAGAAAGTGTCGTCAGGCTATGACTAGTAGAGGCTCACTAGACATAGAGACTCAAAACAGTGAAGTACGGACAGGTAGCATACGTACCCGTCACAAGTACCACGAAACACAAGACAGCACACAAAACTACTGTCAGACTCAGGATAGTCAACTAGACCTACACACAACGATCTTTGAGTCACACGACTCGGGTCAAGATCGTCGCACAATACGGCAACGTACCGTTAATCAGCCTAGTCCCTAAGCCAAATCATGATAAAACATAAGTCCTCAGCCTCTAGGCTGCACATCAAACTCACGACTCCGTAGACAAAGAAACATAGAACATTAGACATAGAAACACGGAACATGAGGGAATATCAAAGCCCTTGAAGCACATGGCATGCAAACTGAGGTAAAATAATACCTCCCAGCATCCAAAACCAGAGTCTCGATTCTCACAGGATAATCGAGACATTCATGCGGTCACGTGTCAACCACTGAGTCACAACTGGGTTGACCAGAAATCATAATGACTCTCGAAATAATACAAAATATAGCTCGGTACAATGGCACTCTCAAACACCCTATAACATGGTCACTGCCCTCATAGGACGTCCAAGACATCCACGTAACAATGGGCTAACTAAAGGGTCGAAGCCACATTAACCGGAAACCAAACCAACATAAAAGAATACTCTAGGCAGGTGGCGGTCTTACCCCTAGCTGCTAAACCAAATTGGCGGTCATCCAAAGGGCCGCTACCCTCAACACAGAGCAACTGGCGAATGGCGGTCAACCTCATGGTCGCCAAAGCCAGCTAACAGTCACCCAAGGGCCACTAAACCAAATGGCGGTCAGTCGCATGGCCGTTACCAGCGAACTGACTTAGCCATCTAATGGTCTTCCTAGGATCGTTAGTCGGGAATGGCGGTCACCCTAGGGCCGCCAAAGACCCCATGTAGTCGGGAGCTAGAGGGCTATCCCGAACCTACTTAAAATCGATTAACCGACTTAAATATCGAATAACGGTCGCCCAAGGGCCACTAAACCAGGCTTGCGGTCGGTCACAAGACCGCTAAACCAAACCGACAAGGGGACTCCACCTAGCGATCTCCAGAGGGCCGCTAAACAAAAATAATGGTCACTGGTAGGACCGCCAAACCGTTCCGACGAAAAAATCGCAGGACTACCTAAAACCCGATCTTTCCACGCCCCAATCACGTCTAAACGACGGGGAAACATTCCTAACATTGGCATCCACCTTTCACAAGTCGGAAGGGAACAAACCATGCATAAAACTGCAGAAAACAGGTGATTCCCATGAATCCACCCAAAATGACTCACATGGACAGCCGGGCTCATACCGGCCTCGATTCTCTACCAAATACTGTAAAACTAGCGGGGAATGAATCCCAACATGCCAAGGGTTCAAATGAATCTATTTAAACTACAAATCGTCACCTGGAACGGCGAACTCAACTCACACCCCCAAAACATGCTTTCGCCTTTAAAGCTAGAAAATCTGCTCAAACTCACACCGTTCGGCTCCAAACCACGAGAGAACGCAGGAAAAGAGTAGGGCATCTATCCCCCTACCTCCATCGAAGATCTCGCGAGTCGCAACGGCCAATCGTCGTCGAAAACTTCTGCACAAACAACCCACGCTGGCTTTGAATCCACCGAGGGATCGCGTCAACGCCACGCTCTATTCCACGCACCATCACGCTCCACGACACCTCCACGGCATCCTGCCTCATCCACCTCCACCTCGGTCGCGTGCCCGGGGGAGAGGAGAAGAGAGGAGAAGAGAGGAGAGAGAACGGATGGGGAGAGAGTGAAAGAAATGTGAGAAGAGAGAGTGGGTGGAAAGGGTTAAAAAGAAAAGGAAAAATAAAAAATTGTGTAAATTTCCTAAATTCTGATTTTTGGTCCAAAATTTCATAAAATCAATAAAAGAAAGAAAAATAGCTATCACGATCCTCGGAAAGAGCACAACGCACCTGTAGCATCCCGGGATCTCACAATTCAACGGTTCACTCTCCACAGGATTCCACAACTTTTACAAGGGAAAAATCCGCGTGGATAGTAGAACACCATTTGGGACTCACAAAAGTGCTTTGAAAGCTCTCCGATTTCGATCCGAAGGATATAGGGTATTACAAATATTCCTATAAACATGACCCTTCTATAAAAGATATGCCCCAAAGAAATAAGAAAGGGGGTCAAAAATCATTGGAGGAAAATGGCGTCGGCTTGAAAGAACATTATTTGTAAATCACATCAAAACAAAGTGATGTGATTCAAGATGCCTCCACTTAGAGGGACACAATTCGTCTATAAAATGCATATAGGATTTCGGACGTGATTCAAAAAACTATGTCCATTCAAGCGGGCGTGATTCTCTTAAATAGGTCCAACCGACGGGATGCCTCTCCAAACACGTTCAGCCACTTTTTTATAATGCGTCCATCTGAGAGGACGCATTTTACAAAACACGCCCACTAAGCTGGATGTAATTCATCAAAAGAAGAAAAACTTTGCAATGTGAGCATGTAATTCTTCAAAATCCAGACCTATGAAATATTGTTATAATTTGAAGGCTAGATGTTGGGTCCATCATTGTATGTCTTACGTAAAGGAAAGTATAAATATGTCCTTGTCCAAGTGAAGCCATAAACATCCCCCGGGGCTAAAGTCCAGTGGTCCAGTCATGATCGTATGGTAGCTTAATGGTTCGAGTGTGGTGATGACCAAAAGTCTTGGAGTTTGGCTCGAGTCCGGAATAAATTTGGCAGTTTGATTTAGACTGAGTCTAAATTCAGTGACGGACTTAGATAAAATCTTTAATTTCATGGTAGATATTGTAAATATTTAAAAGCGTCTTTTGATAGTTAATTAAAAGTGTTCGAATTTTAAGTCGATATAAATTAATAGTGACACCGGTTTGCAAAGATTTATTAATTAGACCCAAACTTTTAATCGTCCGGGAAACTAAAATCTCGCGAGATTAAAGGGGTGCATGATATTTACTCATGCTCGTTTAATTAATAAACAGATTTATATTTTATCCCCTTTCTTTTCTGTTAAATAGAAAAGCCCAATTTTCCCCCGCATGTTCAACAGTATTACTGCCTAGACGTCCTCCCTAACATCGGTTCGGTTATGTAGACCGGTCATGCAAGCCGGCAGCTACTCTCAGAGCATGGAATTTTCTCGTGCGCGCCCTTTTGTGAACGAAAAGGAACAGCTGCGAATGCATGCGGATCAAACCCACAGTTCACAGTATCAAAGCAGAAGTATACAGTGGTTAATTTCCCACGAGCAATAAACAAGTTCTGGATTTTCTAGTGGTAGAAGGTGAGGTCTGGCAACCACCCTTTATGAACTAGAGGTTAGAGTCATATGATGGTAGTACTCCTCTTACAAACTTCGTGGTAGTAAAGAGGAATGTGGGAATGTGTTACATGCACAGCACTGGTGAGTGTGCCGCTAGAGAAAATAACAGGTTCGATCAAGCCAAGTCCGGATTTGCATGGCAGAACTGCTGCACTAAAGAGAACGCACCTCAACATTCACAGACGCGAGTTGAGAAGTGCAGGGCTTATAGACTTAGATGGGGCCCGAGGTTTCTGTCTGATTCTGGTCCTTTTTTTGTAAACCCCGTAGGACAGTCGTGCGGGGAATTCTTGTACCCGACTCCCTCATGGATGCTTAGCCATCGCGTTAAATCGACCTTTGCTTCATCAAGATCGTTAACACAGTCGTGTGGGAGTCGTCATGAGTCCAACCAAGGAAACCGAGAACTGCCTCGGGCCTCGGGAGATATTCATGGCGGTGCATGGTTGCTTCTGCGCTGGAAGAATGTGAATATAAAATCCGATTCACTTCTAAAAGCCGCAATCTATGGATGCCAATCCTTTCCAATATTGGAGGGGGCCTGCATGCAACCGTTAAGTCTTCTCCACGTAGATCATGTCCAAGAGGCGCTGTGTGTGTGCGTGTGTACGTGTGTCATGACGATACCCCGACGGAGACAAGAAAGATACCTATGTACAAATAGGAAAATCCAGAAATTATATATACTTTTGAACCAATCAGGATGTAAGATTCCTTTAAGTCTATTGCCTGCGCGTTTCTGTGGAACCCATATGATTACATCTACCGAGACCGAGAAATGACAACGCCACACGCAATTCCGCAAACAACAAGTTCATGTTTTCACTACTTTTCCAGGTAGCTGCCATTTCCTACGGAGATAACTGCGTCATTGCGTGAATAATAATTAAGTGGAGAACGTCAAGGTCAATCGGAATCCCATACCAAAGAATGTGGATCTGCCGTCTGCGGACATCTGAATCCTAACGAGCCCCAGGGCAGAATCGAGTCCCTGCTCACCATCCCAACAAAAGATGTATTGATGCAACGGGCCCTCTCCCGGAGACCACTATATAAACCAGCCACCCCCTCGGCGCATATCCTCACATCCTCTCATCACATTCTAGTTAGCTTTCCAAAAACACCCAGTACTGTAGTTCCCATGGCTTCGGAAAACAAATGCCTCCTGTTCTCCTTACTCTTCCTAGGCCTCTGGGTCTTTGGAGCCACATCACGCGTGCTCTACACTCCGTTCATGGCCGAAAGGCACGAGCAGTGGATGGCTCTGCATGGCCGTGTGTATGAGAGTGATGCCGAGAAGGAACGCCGTTTTAAGATCTTCCAGGAGAACGTCAACTACATAGAATCATTCAACCGTGAGGGTGGACACAAGTACACGTTGGGTGTCAACGCGTTTGCGGACATGACCAACGAGGAGTTCAAAGCCCAGTACACCGGGCTTCGGCCGGCGGGTGCACCGACGGTGAAGGCACCAATTGCGTTCAAGTACGAGAACGTCACCGCTGTGCCACCCACCATGGACTGGAGGACCAAGGGAGTCGTCACCCCCATCAAAGACCAGGGCCAATGCGGTAAGTGTGCAAAGCTAGAATTGCACCGCCCTTTTTTTGTCCCTATTAAGAAGGAGACCACGTTAGCAAGATGACGTAGATCGATGGTCATTGCTAGCTTGATGCACCCTTTATTAACGTTAAAAATGCTAAACAAATCGCAGGCTGCTGCTGGGCCTTCTCCGCCGTGGCGGCCATGGAGGGAATCACCAAACTCAAAACTGGTAAGCTCATCTCCCTGTCAGAACAGGAGCTCGTAGACTGCGACACCTCGGGGACAGACCAAGGGTGCAACGGAGGGCTCATGGACAGCGCCTTCCAGTTCATCCTCAAGAACGGGGGCCTCACGACCGAAGCCGACTATCCTTACAAGGCAATCGACAGCACTTGCAGCACCAAGAAGCTGGCGTCCCACGCCGCCTCCATCGCGGGCTACGAAGACGTGCCGAAGAACAACGAGGCGGCACTCCTCAAGGCCGTGGCCAGCCAGCCGGTGTCCGTTGCCATCGAGGCCAGCGGGTTCGATTTCCAGTTCTACTCCGGCGGTGTCTTCACCGGAAGCTGCGGCACCGACCTGGACCATGGCGTCACCGCTGTGGGGTATGGGACTGCCAGTGACGGGACCAACTACTGGCTGGTGAAGAACTCTTGGGGGACGTCATGGGGAGAGAAGGGGTACGTAAAGATGGAAAGGGACATCGCTGCCAAGGAAGGCCTTTGTGGCATCGCCATGATGGCCTCTTACCCAACTGCATGAAGTATGCATCGTTGTTATTTCATGTGTCAGCACCTATTATATATGTCCGTAGTGTCTGCGTCTGGCATTTATGCCGGTGTGGACAACAACTGTATTGGCTAGTATCATCTGTGTTCTGATCTTCCCGCTGCTTGTGTAATCTTCTGGCAGGGGAGTGATCGTACCGTACGTCTCAGTGTGGCTCGTTTGTGGACTATTTTACAGACACCTGTCAAGCGGATGTAACATATAATTAGTGCATAACGTCTCTTACATCTTATTACATCGCACTTTTGGGATCTTATTACATCGCACTTTTGGGTGATGCGTGGCCAGGCCATGGGATTCCTCTTAGCGCTATGTTCAGTTGCAGGGTAAGTGTAAACCGCTGGGTCCTGTTTGGTAAGCCTCTCTTTGGTTTTGGGATGTCCCTAGAGTAGTCTATAGTTAACTCAGGATTAATCACTTTTGTGCTTTTATTGGGGAATAGATGTAATCGGATTTACATGTGGGCTAACCATGAGTTAGTCTCGAAACCCATCTCCGCAGGTGAGTTTTCTCCCATATCCGAGGCATTAAATGTGGCTCTCTCTCTCTCTCACACACTCTCACTCTCTCTCCTCTCTCTCTCTCTCACTCTCTCTCTCCTCTCTCTCTCACGTTATCTCTCTCCCCTATTTCTCAGTTAAAATATATTCACTAGTACAAAGTGGGTTACTAACAACGGTTAAAATCGTCAGCGGTTCTTAAATAACCAATTGTATACCGTCGGCTAAAGTGTAGACGACGGTCTAACTGTCAGCTTTTTACCATCGAATAATATAGCGTCGTCTATTCTTTGGACGACGATTTTTAATTCATCGTCGAAAAGTCCACATAAAAATTATCCCTGTTCTCCTGACTTCTAGAGCTAAAACTTTCATGAAGACCACTCCACCCAGATCCCTCCTTAACCACCCAGTCAACCCCTGTTCTCAAGAAACCCCTCTTTCTGCCCTGTCAACCCCATCTAGTGGATCAGCAGTTTCTAAAATCTCTCACGGCCAGCACTGAAGATTCAGAATTATTTCTCCCACCTGGGGTCGAAGTATTTTGAAAGGGCTTTCCATCTCCGCTAATCTCGCATCAATCTGACATCGCCACTGATTGCAGCAACGTTTCTCGCCGGGACGCGTGCTGCCAAATAGCAGCTCTGGTTCGTGGACGACACCCGACGACCATCCCCGGGGCGACCGCCTAACCTTCCGCGAGGCCGACCATCATGCCACCCCCCTCGGGACTGCCCAGTCAGGGGCCACCGATGTTGCAGCAACCTCCCGGCTTCCCCAGACTGCCAGCCCAGACGTGGGCCCCACGAGCACGCGTGCTTGCCTTGTCAAAGCAGCCGCGAGTGCTGCCCGTCAACTCGATTGTGTCACTCCCGGTTTCCGTGTGTAGCCCTTTACCTCCCTGCATGGAGTGGATAGAAATTAACACTTCTGTAATAATTACTATTTGATGTACTGGGAGTACGGGTTCGGCCGGGATCGTCTTCCCCACGCTCGGCCCGTGGAGGTGCACCCTCACCCCTCTTTAGTTAGTTATTTGCTTATCTAGTATAGTTCTTGACACCACTGCTCGTGAGTGTGATAGGATGCCTAGCTTACTATTTCCATCACCGTTGTGAGTTGTGAGTGTGAAACCCGTCTCGTGACTCGTTTCGAGCACGAGAGTGAGCCGACCACCAAAGACTCAACGTCGATTTCTTAACTGTGCAGATCGGCTCGTTTCCCTCACCGGGGATGGCCATGAGTGAGTGCTTCTTGTTTTGGGGCATCTTTGTCCCTTCGGGAATCACGTTAGGTGATGACTTGGTCGTATAGTTACTGGTCACGTCGTCTAGTGAATTGCGTCATGCCGTCCAGGTCATAGGATCGTGTCCACATATCGAGTCTCATCGTTGTCCCGCATCATCAAGGGACGCTGGAGAAGGGTAAAGTTCAACAACACGGGTGGGTTGGCCTAGGACTCGACAAGCAAGGGCAACTCGAAGAACTTGCTTTGATACCAAATCTGACATGGGACGAGCCCGGTCGAGACACTGGGACCTAAAGCCAGCAAGCTTATGAGCACGGACGAGTAGATGGTAAGATGAACACGCACGCTTGTAGCAAACTCCACAAGGGAGACCTCATGGTGGCTAGGCGAGCAGCGGCCCGTGAGGGTGTCAGACACGGTCCGAGCAATGAGGAGGGTGGTGAAAGCCACCCGGGGGGTGTGGTGGGGGGCACCGGATTCAACCGGGTAGACTAATACCGAGGGAATCAGGTCAAGTGGGCACTCACTTGCCGGCAGAAAGTCACTCAATCTGGGTAGAATATTTTGATCGGGCACTCTTCTCACCGGTGCAACAATTGGAACTAATACTAGAAGAGCAAATGAAGGAGTGGCTGTCGCACATACCTAGCCATCCAAGGGATCGGCTCCAGTCGGAGACGTGGGCGTGCCGGGGAGCGTGTGCACCCAGCGATCACGCTGCGTCGATGGCACTTGCGAGTGACCCTGCTAGTACAAGCACAAAATAATCTCCACGCAAGGAGGGGGAACTAGGGGAGGGGCACAAGGTGCAACACTACCCTCATGCAGGAGGGGGGAGCACGGGGAGGGGAGTAACTAAGGGGATCGATACTCCGACTAGCGAGCTGGTTCGATGAAGCTCAAGGTGGTATGACGTGCTCCGGGGTCCAAATGCAGTATGGCAGGTTCCGAATCATCGCTGGAGGGGTCCTTCCACATTCTGCAACTTTTGGTGATTAGTCAGGGTCGCTGGTGGGTGAGGCGATGCCGACGAGCCGAACTGCACAGTTCTGTCCCAGAGGACAGGCTGGCACAGTCCCCATGTAGGGGGGGAGAACTCTCTCCACCGAGCTCTGATCGAGGCGAGACTAGCGTGTCTTGAGAGGGGACTAGTATCTCTACCTGTCGGTCAAGTTTTACGGCCGTTGGACCTAGGGGCCGACCGTGGTCACCTCTGGACAGAGGTTCTGGACTCTGGGTGAACAGGCGGACATGGTGACGTTGCGCGAGGCCGTACGCATAGCATGGAGGTCCAATGGTGATGAAACTAGTGGGGTTGGTTTTGGGACGTCGAGAGGATTGTCTCCAATGAAGAAAGCTCAGCCCAAAAACCTGCAGAGGAAGGCATGGCATGATCAACAGGCCTGCTGCACACCCTGGGTGGACTGGTTCGCACTAGTCTTGCACAGTCGTAGGAGATCGGCCATCATGGCAGTGATGACATCAAAACGAGGCAAGACCACCTCTAGAACGATGGTGACTTGGAGACGAACAACTCTTCAGAAGACCATTTTAGCTGGTTCGCACGTGGGAAGACGGTGGAGCCTCTGCAAGTTGACCCTCTGAATCTGGGGTGAATCTGGCATGGTTGCACAAGAATGGATGCCACGGGTGATGCCGAAGTTGAATCAAGGAAAGACCACCTTGTGAGAAATGTAGACTTGGAGAAGTAGAACTTTGCTGAAGACAACTTCTGCTGATTCTCACTGTGGAAAACCATGTCGGTGTCTGCAATGAGACTCATAGTTTCTGTCCTGGAACCGCAAGTAGCTGGTGACGAATCCACGGACACTGGAGGCGAGGCGATGGTGCAAGGCTCCGGTGTTGTCATGGACGTTCTTGGGAGTGGTGGGAAGAGAGGTCGGGCATAGGGCGAAGATGTCTGGGAGGGCTGGGAGTGGGTGGCTGGGTGGGGTGGCCTGGGCTAGGGTTTGGGTGGGGGGCCCTGGTTTTGGGAGAGAAGGACAGGGGGTGGGGGGCGGCTGCTCCTTTGACAAGGGGGGGAGAGATCCTGGGATCCACTCCTTGGATTTGGACTGAGGTGGCAAGGGATTGGGGGAAGGGATTTGAATGGCTAGAGGAGGGAGAGAGGGATTAGGAAAGATTTTGAACTTGGGAGAAGGGAGGGAAATAGATTAGGAAAGGAGAATATAGAAGGAGGGATTTGGGGGAAGGTGATTAGGAAGGCTTGGGAGGGGAAGGTCGGGTCTGGATTTCGACGATGTCGATTCACTCGAGCCCGGTTGAAGTTCTGAGTCAACTCGGTGTCCTCACCAATCACCAATTCCCTCCTATTTGAAAAGATTTGTCCTCAAATTTTGAAGTGTGGGAGAACGAAAAAGATGATCATAGTAGGATAGACTGAGAGCCCGGGCGGACGATCGTATGTAGAATCTTCAGTTGTTGCTTCTCGTGCATCGTGCAAAAGTCTTGCCACACTGCATCTACTTGGGATGGCTCTAGAAGTAACACATTGTCAGGTGGATCAACCGATGGATCATTGTCGAATATCGTATCATCAATCAGGTCCAATTCGGTGTCAACAAAAGTAAACTCTGATCCCACACATCGACAGGTGGTGGATCAACATTGGTCTGCTCCGGAATTAACACATCGCTAGATGGGCCAACAGATAGATCATCCTCGAATACTATATCATCAATTAGATCCAGTATGGAATCAACAAGTAAACTCTAATCGCACACGTCGACTGGTGGTGCGACAACTTTAGCTAGGCAGTCTTGTAGTATTTTCTTAAAAAGCGTGGACTGATTGCAAGTATGGGTTGGAAAATCGAAACTTGTTTTCGAGGTGAGCAGGTTGCATGATGCAACTCTCCCCATCAGGTGCTATGACCGCTTGACATTTGCCCATCCCTTCACATCCCAAACTATTGTGTGAACCATTGGGTTGGATTGCGCATCTAGCTCCATGGAAATACCTAACGACTCTCTTCGTGATGGGATCTGTAGCCGCTTGGTGTAACACCACAAATGCTTTGTTGCCATAAATATCAATTTCTGCCGTTTTCAAGAGAGAATCAACGATGGATTGGGAGGCATAATTTCTTGATTGCCGCTCCTTCAGATCATGGTCGTTCTTTCGTTATTGGGCAAGAGCACTTCAAAACTAAAGTACATCATTGGCAAAATGTTACCTTGGACCCCGATTTGATAGGGCAAACTGGTTCTCTAATCTCTGATACCAAATTTGGCGCGGAACAAAG
>JANBPO010008778.1:0-14446 GCA_024336825.1 Amorphophallus titanum
GAGCTGACATCGTGGATGAGCTGGAGGATCGCCTAGCCGGGGCTATCGAGCGAGCCGAGGAGCGAGAGGCCGAGCTGGCCGAGGCAGTAAGAACCTAACACTCAAGTTGAAAGCAATTCTCTTCTTTATCATCTTTGCCTATTTTACATGACTATTCATTTTTTGCAAAGGAAGGAGCTGGCGGCTAGCCTGGCCGTTCATCGGGAGAAGGCAGCCGTCATTAAGGAGCTGACTCGCCGACTAGGAGAGACGAGCACGATTGAGCAGCTCGATGGTCACCTAGCTGAGGCAAAGGAGAGAGAGGCCGAGGCACGCGCTCGAGAGATGGCGATGGCAGTGAAGGAGCAGCGAACTCGCGATCAGCTAGAGGCCTTGTGACGACAGGTGCTACGGAGGTACCACGGTAGGGAAACCGTGACTCATTGTGAGTCACTACAGACCATAGGAGACGTGCATTTCACGATGGATGAGCTCATGGGTATGGCACAGTCTCCCGTAGGACAGGAGGTGATTCAGCCAGCCGCCTCTAGCTCGAGAGCTTCGGGGCCGTCACGACTGCGAGATAGAGTGAGTGAAGATGGAGACAAGGCTGTTAGTTGGCGCAGCTGACCTTGTACCGATGGAGACTAGGAGAGAGAGAGAGAGAGAGAGATGCAGTTGGGTAGCAGCTGCCCCTTTTGTACACTAGGGGTATTCCCCTAGAATGTTGTTTCAATGGAATGAAATGGACATATTTGGCAATGGAATGAGCTTTCTTTAGTGTACTTCTCTTGATTCGGCTCGACGCCGTCTTCCCTTTTTACATGCTTCAACTACCCTAAAGGGAAAAAGGTTAGTGTAGTATGATTTTAGCCCCCTGCCAAAAGCAGATAGTACCTTTCTCGATGCATGGTCAGAGGGCTAAATCTTATTAACAAGATTTGGAAAAAAGAGTAATAAACATGCCATGCACATGCAAGCAAGCAAAATCTAAAAAGGAAGGAAAACATGATCATGCAATGTTCATATGGATGCAAAATAATTTTACCAACACGCCAAGGGCGTGGGTTAAGTGGTTGCTCTCACCTCACTCCGCGGTGGCCACTCAATTGATGGGAAATTTAGATCAGGCGCTCACTCACCGTCCGACCGAGCTAAAAGGCAATACTAAATAAGCAATAGTAAACTAGCAAGGGATGTGGCCCAGAGCTCACCTGATCGGTGTGAATACACCAATCCCGGTCGGAGACGAGGCGAGCAAGGAAGCGTGGGTACGCGCCCGCATGCTGTGCCAGTGTAACTCTAACCTGAAAATCAGAGAAGCACAACACTACACCTCTCGCAGGAGGGGGATCTCGGGGCGGGGATTAATTGAAATTACATTCAAAACTACCTCCACGCAGGGAGGGGCAGTCTGCCGGCCAGGCAGGGAAGGGGAAAGCCTAAGTGGGATCGAACGGGTGGACGTCATTGGTTCTGTCCGCTCTCTGAATAGGGGATGGATAGTTGGAGTTGACGCTACTACAGTCGCTCCCGAATTTTACCAATGATGAGACCAGTTGGGGAATCTTCGTAATTGGATCAGGGTGACGTCGAAATTTTTCTGAATTCCCTGGTCAGGGACAGGCCACACACAGGGTCCCTGAGTGCTGGTTCTGACAGCAAAGGTAACTCAGCAGCAGGAAAAAGAGGCTACCACAAATGCTCCTGACCTCTGAATCCAGTGTGGCTGGAGTCTCTAGAACCATTGATGAGTCTTGTTCGAAACGTGACCAAAAAGAACACCAGAGGAAGTCAGAATAGAGAGATAGAGCCCGTTGAGTGAAGGGGTGTCTGTTTAGGCCCTGACTGGACTGATCTGCGCACCTGGGGGAGAAAATTTGGAACTCCTGATGACGAGGTCCAAATCTCGTTCTGCTTCCTGGGGATGACAGAGGACTGGTAGAGGAAGCTCTCATCCAAGTTTGACACCCAGAATTGCAAGGGAGTGGCCATGGTAGAACTTTCTCTGGGGCTCTAGTTCTTTGCCTGAGTGATCCTGCGCAGTCGGGGGAGAATGGATTCTCTGGGCGGGATCCAGTGGTTGTCCTTCGACCTTGAGAGTGTTCTGGACACCGTGAGACCGGTGTCCGTGTTTTGAGGGTGTTCCGGAGGGTCTGGGTGACCCTGTGTGTGTCTGTGTGTGCGGAGGGTCCCTCTCGCACATCATGAGATTTCCGAATCGGTAGGCCGTGTGTATGGCCTCGGACTGCGAGCCCAGTTGACCAGCCTGGGACTGGGGATTTTTCACGTGTCACCGTGATTTTGGACCTAGGGATTAGGCCAGATTGACGACTCAGTGCTGTCGCGTGCGACGGTCTTGACCTGAGTCTTGTGACTCAAGTATCGTTGAGTTTAACAGGTCTAGTGGGCTGTCCAGCGTCAAGTGGCCACTAGCCACTTCTTCCCTCGTGTTACTCGTGATGGGTGCGTGCGTGATTTTTTGTGTTCACGTCTGTGAGCCCCCACTAGTCGTAGCTTTCACAGTACGCGTGTGCTGGCCCAACGGGAGTGGTGGTGCGGCGTACCTAAGAGAGATAGTGAGTAGGCTGGTTACCGTAGGGCCCCCGCACACAGCCGAGTCTGGGCTCAGGGGTAATTACCAGCTAGAGGACAGGCCTAGGACATATGGTCTAAGTGTGCACACGAGGTTGTGGGTTCAGACCCTCACTGACGAGCGTGACTTTAGCTAGTCCTTGTTTTGTGGTACTTCTGATTACTGAGTGTGTCTGAGTCTCACTCCCGGGACATTGTAGCTAGACACTTGTGACGCGGTGTAAGACGTCAGGGGACGCATCCGGTCTATTCTTCTGGTGGGCGAAACTCTCGTCACGTGACGTGAGTTGTCGTGCTGTGGTTTCTGTTCATCGACTGTGAGATGAGGCTTCGTGTGTTGTTTCGGGAGCGTTCCCGTAGTCGAGGTCTGGGATTTTCGGTGAGAGTCACTGAGGGCTTTTCCCTAGATGGCGTTGAGTTCATGACTGTATGGTTGTGATTGTGTTCCTGACCATGTGATTTTGGCTTGGGCCCTTCTGTGAGGGCAGGCCTCCACGACAGGAATTTTTAAATTTTTTATAAATATCAAACCTTTTCTCTCTCTCCCCACCTTTCTCTTCTTCTTCTGCTTCTTCTTTCTTCCTCCTCTCCCACCGTAAGCGCCCCCACCTCTCTCCCTTCGATCGGTGACGACCGTAATGAGCTCCCACTGACTACAGATGGCACGGGGCGACGACGGGAACAGTGTGGCGATCGAGGCGGTGTAAAGCTTGTGGGGTTTCGTGGAGGAACAAGGGTTTTCAAAGCTTCCATTACGATTTCGGCATCGATTCGGCGGAGCATTCGCTCTATTGAGGTAGGGTGACGATCCTTATGCTCTAGCATTTCATTTCTGTGGTTTCTAGCCCGTTGTGAGCCTGAGAGGGGCGTTTTTGAGCGGGTTAGGATAAAATCATGATTTGGGGAGTGATCACCCGATCTAGCAATTCATCGCGTTTTTGGCCAATTCGAGGCCGTAGAATCATGCCTAGGGCTATTGGGGAGCTTCCCCCTTGATTTCCCCCTCTCCCGTGGAGGTACGGGAGTGTGGCCGGTGTTTTTGTGCTTAATTCACCGTTTCACCGTCGGGACGATATAGCGATCGTCCCAGTGGCCGTTATGTGCATAACGTGCCTAGGGAGGAGCGTTATGCTCCATGGGTTTAGAGTCTAGATTTTGTGGGTTTAACGGCCCCACGACTGACTGTTATGTTTCACATAATGCCCCTGTGTTGGTGCGTCATGGGT
The DNA here is from genome assembly GCA_024336825.1 of Amorphophallus titanum. Taxonomy (NCBI): domain Eukaryota; kingdom Viridiplantae; phylum Streptophyta; class Magnoliopsida; order Alismatales; family Araceae; genus Amorphophallus; species Amorphophallus titanum. Next base: position 3,801 of record JANBPO010008778.1, read on the forward strand.
TTTCGACCGTTAGTTTTTGACCGTTGGGGGTCTGGGTCACATAACGCGCCTAGGGAGGTCCGTTATGGCCATATGACGTCCTAGGGAAGGTGCGATATTCTTAACGCCCTTACCTTCCACTTAACGTACCGAAGATGGTTCGCTAAGGTCTATGACGCCCCTAGAGGATTACGTTATAGTCTGTTTTTACTCCGTGACATAATGCACCATGGCTGGTCTGTAGTGTACATAATGCCCCTCGAGGTGTGCGTTATGTTCCCTCTTGTGACTCGAGACTTAACGCACCTGCGTCGGTCCGTTGTTGTGATTGGATAGCAATTGGGTGGTGCTTCTGTGCAGAGGTCTCTAAAGAGACGTAGGCGTTGGATGGTGATCCTTGGTTTGTGACCAGCAAGGGAGGATTTTCTTGTAAGCCTGAGTCGAGTGATGTGAGTATCGAGGATTGTGGAATCATGTCATCTGACTTCGCCGTGCTCCCCTGAGAGGGTAGAGTTGGCGTAAGGATTGGATCGGATGCGGTGTCTGAGCGAGATTGGGCTTGAGATGTGATAATGGTCTGTGGAGGGCCAGCGGGTGGCCTGTCGAGATTTAGAATGTGCCCTTCAGATCTGGTGCAGGACTAGGAAAGAAGGAAGAAGCCGAACAAGTCAAGGTTTCCCATTGACTAGTGTCTGGTAACCGATGGATGGTCTTTCACAAACAGAAGATGCTGATTCTTGTGGCTCGGGAATGGCGTGAGTCGTATGTCATCGAGGCCTTGGGTAGCTGATCATGAGGTGTGCCTTTTCCCAGATTAGATCTGAGATTTTGTTAGAAGTTTATCTTCTGGCAGAGTTGGCCGAGTTGCTGATGGTGTTCGGCTTGCCAGGTGTGAGCTAGTGGAAGCTCAGTGTTGGTTGCCCCTGGTGCAGGGCGTGAGATCGGTCAGTAGGTTGTGAAGCTGACGTTTGGTTGGTCCACCGAGCATGGACGTTGACCGGTGTTGGCTCTCATAACGAGGAGTGCGTGACCTTGGTGAGCGAGATGGTGGCAGCGATGCCGTGGTTGATTTTCATGCTGTCTGAGGCGACGCTAGGCTTGTGCTCTTTTACATGTGCCTGCTCTGATGATCGATGTGTCTTGGATTATGAGCAAGGCATTGTCTATGATCATTGTCTGGTTGTGTCTCTCAGGATCGTGATTTTTATGAATGTCGAGGTTTGGTTGAGGCTCTGACGGTGTCATCAGTTGGTCCAGGTGTTCTCCCCTTGTGGCATAGTGCTTGTCCTGAATTTCGAGGATGAAATTCTTATAAGGGGGGAGGGCTGTAATGCCCCAGATTTTTTTCACCTGCACACATGCATTCACCATTAGTCAACTGCATTTTAGTATAAAAGCATAATTCACAAGGGAAAGTGTAGGACGTACCCGCTCGACAAGCGCTGCCTCGGTCGCCTTGGTCCGCTCCACCATCTGTCGGAACTCTGCCTCCCGCTCTGCTCGGTCGACGAAAGTCTGGGCTATAGAAGTAGACCGAGCGTCGGCCCCCTGTCTCTGGGCATCCTCCCCCCGCTACAACCAAAACTCCAAGTCAGTTGTGTCTCAACATATTAGCAACGCATCAGTCAAGAAAACTAATCGAAAAGGGCTAAGGCCTGTCGGGCCTCATTTCGCTCCCTGATCGTCACCGTAAGGAGCCCCGTTAGCTCTGCAAGACGTCCCTTAGGGTCGGTCTGCATTTAGAAGTCCAAGTGTTAGCATATAATTAGGTAGAACTCATAAGCATAACTGAAAGGGGTTCAAGTCTAGAAGTTGTACCGGTCAGTGGGTGCCCCAGAACACCTGGTCCCTGCAGTGTCGCGCATACACGGTATAGTACGCCGCGTCGCTCTCAGCCCGGACAGTCACCACTCGCCTGAGTGATGTCCAATCGGTGACCTGTGTGGCATTCCTTGACGTCCAATCAAATGCCGCGGATAGGCCCCTCATCGTCCTCAAAACTCGCTCCCCCACCCTCTCTGGCGCTGGGAACTCCACTGCAGGCTGGTGAACCCCGATGGTCCTTATCACCAATCTGAAATGTAGTGGCTCCACCACATTCATGCAATGGAGCCACACATCTCGTCCTGCGAAGGCAAGGTCCCCAACCACCCACAGTTGGTCTGCATGGCCCTCCTCTCTGTAAGGCATCCACCGCACCTGTAAAAATGAGAAACTGCATCAGCATCATAATCATATAGGAATGCATTTAATCAGAGAGTCTGAGTTTAGGATCATACCGAGGCGTACGGCAAAGCGTCAATATCATCCTGCAACTCCCTGACCTGTCGCCTCAGGGAGGCAGTATCTCGAGGTGCTACCCACCTCCGTGCTATCGGGAGGAGCCCAAGACGGGCCTCCTCCCCTCTGCCTAGTACCCGTAGGCACACATAGGTCCAAACCTGCATCATAGTTGTACGTCAGTATTTAGAAGTCACATGATCAAACTAGGGTAAGAGTCATACCTGGAGTAAGGGGGAGAAGCCCCCGAGCATGGTCCGACGGGCCGTCAAACTCAGTGTGTCGAACAAGAAGGTAAGGACTGCCGCTCCCCATGCGTAGTCGCCCACGTGGTCGAGCTCCGCAAGGAAGGGGAGGAAACGGCAGCTCATCGCATCCACTCGTGTGGAGAAGAGGAGCCGTCCAAACATCAGCATCAGAAAATGCCGCAACACCCAATCGGCCTCTGCTCCCGGCTGCACATCTATCCTCAGTCAGGCGAGGTCCACAAAGCACTGCAAGTGCTGCTCTGGCTGCTCCCCGATCGCTATCCCCCCTCACCACAGCCCCAGACTGTCCTGTAGACTCACCCGAGGAAGGAGGGTCGACTGCCTCTCGGGGCGCCACAGCTCTAGGCCTAGCAGCTCCCGAGCCATCTCCCGGTAGTCAGGATAGGTGGTCCCGCTAACCGGCAACCCATTCACTCGAAGGCCAGTGAGCCTGGCCACATCCTCCAGCGTGGGGACCATAGGCCCCCACGGGAAGAGGAAGGTCTGACTCACTGGATCCCAGCGGTCGTGCAGAGGATAGAGCAGAGGTGTGTCGAATCGACACACCTCAATACTCAGGAATAGGGTGAACCCCATGGCGGTCAACCACTCACGCTAAAAGTCCGACAGTGCCAAGTACACTGCACGGACCTGCAGCCATGAGATGCAGGTCCTGCACTTTCCCTACATTATTTATCCATTGTTAAGCATTCAATAAAATTAATTAATTCAAGCATTAACAAAATAAAGGAAGAGAACAAAAAAGATTCATTTTTCTACAAGATGGGCTGTCCTCATAGGACCGCACATCATCACGTGCGGCCAGAGTTAGGCCCCTCGTGGTCCCCATGGCATTGAGGTTAGTGCGGCCAATCCTAGGCTGTAGGTCATTTGTGCGGCCCTATGTAGGCCGCAGGTTCTTTGTGCGGCACCCTAGTGGCCGCCTTTCGTGCGTTGGTTACTGAAGTTGGTGCGGCCGCTCCAGGGCCGCTGGTGGTTTGTACGGCCTGATGTAGGCCGCATGTTCTTTGTGCGGCACCCTAGCGACCGTCTTTCGTATGTCGGTTGGTATGGATGGTGCGGCCGATCCTGGGCCGCAAGTGTATTGTGCGGCCTTATGTAGGCCGCATGTTCATGGTGCGGCCATCTATTGCCCGCCTTTCCTACGTTGGTTATCAAGGCTAGTGCGTCCGTGCCTAGGCCGCAGGAGGTTTGTGTGGCCTTATATAGGCCGCATGTTCATTGTCATACGGGCGATCGAGGACCGCACAACCGTCGTCTTCCCCGACGATGGTGACGGCCCTCACCACCGGTGGGAGCCCTCCGTAGGCCCCCAGACTGGTCGTCTAGCATTCAAACCCCCCCCTAACCAAACTAAGCATGCATAATTAAAAAATGACAATGGGAGTGGCTTGAAGCCTACCTCGAGGTCCGGAGCAACTCACCCCGTCGTCGCCTGCTCGTCGGCGGGCTCCTCCGGTGACATCTCCTCGGCCTCCTCTTCCACGACGGGCTCCTCCGGTGGCATCTCCTCGGCCTCCTCTTCCACGACGGGCTCCTCCGCGACGACGGGCGGTGCGGCCGCCGCCTCCTCCTCCATGGCGGCGGACGAAGTTGCTAGCATCACCTACTCCATGGACGGCGGTGGCGGGTCCTCCTCCCCGGTCGACGGTGGTGGTTGGCGGGCTTGGATCTTGGTCCTCATCATTGGAAGGAGAAGGAAGGCGGGGGTGAGATCGAGAGCGAGTGAGGGAGAAGGGAGAAGAGGGGGCTCGGTTGCATTTTGCCACCCTTTGCTCTCTCTCTTCCTCTACCGGTTACGGTAGGGAGGGAGGGAGATGAAGGGTTATTTTTGTTTAAACTCCACAGGGTTGTGCGGCCTCATGATAGACCGCCCTTATTGAGCGGCCTATCATGGACCACACATCAGCTAATATCACCTTCGAAGTGTACTGCTATTATGCGGCTTGTCTTGGACCGCGCTTTGTTCACTTGTGTAAAGTACATAATATGTTCCACGTATCCATGCTGAAGAAGTATGTGCATGACCCGACACATATCATCAATCATGGAGACCTGGGGATTCAAAGGGATCACACATATGAACAAAAGCCCATGAAGATCCTCGATCGCGAAGTACGTACACTAAGAAACAAAACTATTCCCATGGTAAAGGTGCAATGGAGCAAATGCTCGGAACATGAAGCCACATGAGAGACCAAGGAGTCTATGAGGAAGTAATTCCCAGACTTATTCAAGGTGATATGTACCCTACACTCTCCACATTTATATACGATTGAATTTGGGGACCAAATTCTTTTAAGTGGGGGAGGGTGTAGCAACCCTAATAACTGAAGGAATAATTTTTTTTAATGAATTAAAAATGGTCAAGATGCCAATTCTGTAAATAACGACCCCTCTCAAGATGCCATTTAGATAAATAATGCCATCTTCTAAGGCATCATTTAATTAATGCCACCATTTATGGCGTCAATCCAACACCTCACATGAACGGGCCTTGCTCGCCATATGCACTGACCCTGCACGAACCTTGCATATGCACGGACCTTTCCATATGCATGAACATGCACGGACTTTGCTTTGAGGTACACGGATGCAGTTGACCCCGAGTAAGTTGCCGATTTACTACAAACATCACACCATAGATAGAAAGGTAAAACAATGCCCCCTTAAAGGGCGCTATTTAAGAAATTGAAGACTGACTGGAGGGGTGTCAATTCCAAAATAACGCCCTTAACCAAGGCGTCAATTACCTGAAAATATGAAAAGTAGAAACAACGATGCAGTGTCACATTCGAACGGGGAACTGGGTAATAATAGAAGATTAACATAAGGGAATATAAATCTGGAAAGGACAGACACGTGGAAAGTTTTAATCCTAATTAGATTCCTACTAAAAGGTTTAAATCCCAATCAAACTACAAGTTTCGATTGATCTTCTCCCTATAAATAGGACCCTCAGGGAACCTTGAGAGGCTATTGCCTCTAAGTTCTATCGGGTGTACCAGAAGCATTACTTTGATGTGCACCTGGTCGAAGTGAAGAACGTCAAGATTGCTGGCTTTAACCAAAAATGCGAGGTGCCTATGAGGGTTGCAGAATTTGACCTGGCCTTCGGTGACTTCATCACCAAGGTCCAGTTCCACGTCATCAACTCCAACACCTGCTACAAGGCGTTGCTTGGTCGACCTTGGCTACACCAGAGTAGAGTGGTGCCGTCCACCTTGCACCAGTGCATCAAGTACCCCTGTGAGGGAAAAGAAGTCAGAATCTTTACTGACCTCCACCTGTTCGAGGTATTCGAGTGTCATCTGTCATATGCTAATCTATACCTGGAAGAGACGAAGCAGGCTCCTAAAGTTGCCTGGGACAAAGGGAAGAAGAAAATAAAATCGGAAGGCTGGTTTCCTCCGCCACCCCCAGGCTATGTGCCTCCTCCGCATGTGCCGTTTATTGCAGAAGAAGAAGGGGTATTTAGGGTGTTTCCCCTCGCCATCTATCCCACACCGAGGGCACCCCGCCTCAAGGACCTGCTAGAGGATGTCAAAGTCCTGCCAGGAATCATTAAGCTAGTAGCGGAGCTCGACTGCCAAGCGGCCGAGCAACTGAGGACCTTCGAGGTGCCAGATCTTGAAGGCCCGCCCACTATTTTCTATGTGACCGAAGAACAGCCAGTCAGAGGAGATGATGATTGCCGACTCCATGATGAATTGCATGACCCGCACGTCCCGATATCGGGGCTCCCTCATATGACTGACCAGGCGGTCGAAATGATCACGAGACAAAGGATCCCTCTTCATCAACCCTCCAGTCAGAAAGAGATGTTTGAAAAGATGTGGAACCCACCAAACCTGGACCGAAGGCTACTGCGATTTACCAAGCATTTGGGTTTGGGCTTCTCACCAGAAGACTACTACGAGACTAACGTGATATCGATTTCGGCTCCACTCGGCGGCGACCCCGTCAAGGTTGTAGCCCTGCAGGAAGCCTGCCACAATAAACAACCTATGCCAGTGGCGCGGGTGTGTGTACCAACAGGGGCACGTCTAGGTCTAAGGACTCAATTCTGAGTTCTTCATGCAATTGACTAGCAAATCTCTCAGAAATGAAACTATGTGTTACACCGGTGTCAAATAATACCCTACATGAATACCATTGATAAAGATAGTACCTTCTGTGATAGTACCTTCTGTGAGATCCTCTACCTGATCAGCATCCTCTTGAGCTAATGCAAATACCCGAGCTAGCGCCCGGGGTCTCCCTGTGGGTCGTGCTTCTGCTGGTCTGGCCGCTACTAGAGCTGTTGCTGCTACTACTGGCCGAGCTGCTACATGCTGTGTTATCTTCGGACAGTCTCGGATCTTGTGGCCCTTCTCGCCACATCGGAGACACCTGTCAGTGGCGATCCAACACACTTCCCTGCCATGTCGCTTGCCGCAGTGTTTACATTCTGGTTTGTCATTGCCTCTTACTAGTGGTGTGGTCTTCATGAATGACTGCGACGGACTCTTCATTACCTTTTTATCTTTGTCAAACCGGTGAAATGATGTTGATGGTCTCTTTGTTGAAGTCCTCTTCTCCTCTTGCTATAATTCCATGTCGCTCTCTTGACGACAAGTCGCGCCAAGAGCCGCCTCATCGTAGCAAGATCCAGTGCAACTAGACGGGTTCAAAGCGACGGTCGTAGTCCCGCCACAAACTTCTTCACCTTCCTCCTTTCATCTGTAGCAATGTGCGGTGCATACTTTGGCAATTCTGTGAACTTGGCCTTGTACTCGAGCACGGTCATCGGCTCTTGAGTTAGGGCCAGAAAGTCTTGCTCTAGCTTGTCTTGTACATGCTCTGGTATGTACTTTGTCGTGAATAGCTCCCTGAATTCTTCCCAAGTGATTTCATGTCTAGTCGGTCAGGTTGATTTCTTAGCACAGACGCCCACCATACGTCTGCGCTCTCCTGTAGCATGTATGCCGCTAAACTTATCTTGTCCTCATCCGCACACCGGATGACCCAAAAAATCTTCTCTATCTCGCGGAGCCAGTTTTCCTTCAGCCGGCCAAGCGGGGAGGGGAAAGATGAAGAAAAGAGCTTCACGCGATGACGGAGTCGAATCTGTCCCTCCTTTGGAACAGGGTATAGACTGTCGATGCAGGAATTCTTTCGGATGCTCCCGAACTCCGATGATAGCAAGACCAGTGCCAAAATTTCGTGGATTGTTCCAGGAGGATGCAGGAATTTTCGCAGGAGCCGGAGAAGTTATCGCCGGCCGCAGTGAAGCTGGAATCAGGGACTCTACTCTCTGACTTAGACATTCTCAGCACTATAGTGTCTAGAAGATGACACCACCGCGAACAGTCCTGAACTCCAAATTGTGTACGGTCAGTGGCGTTGGAACCGTATACGAGCTGCCTTCGAGACGAGACCCACTGGGGTGCCAGCCGATGTCGGAGCAATCAGCAACAACCTGAACACTGATAGGGTGTCAATTCTGCCCCAGGGTGGACAGAACTGAGCACTCTAGGGAGAAAAAGGAGAAGAAATCGCTTCGGTGGCCGAACGGACCTCCGCTTCTTAGAGGAGGAGAGAAACTTGTAGAAGAAGCTCTCAGTCGAACGCCGCCTCCAGATCTTCAAAGAGGCTGATGTGGCAACTACTGCACTCCGCCTCCGAAAGCTGAACAGGAACCTTCTGCGTAGTCGAAGGAGATTGCCTCTCCCGGACAGCTACGAGCTCGGAACGGGACGATATGACTGCCGTTGAGAAGACGACTCGAAGACACTTCTAGAGGTAGGTACTTGCGTCTCCTGAAACGTTCGGATGGCATCGCAGCTCCCTCTACAGTCTTCAGGTTTGCTACTACCTCCGAACTGAAAATTGTAGGTTGAAGATGATGGGGGAAAAATGGGGTTTATGGGAGGAGGAGTGGGGTGGATGGGTATGGGGGTGGCCCCTAGCTGTTAGGGGGTCTTGGAGGGGGCAAACTAAGGTGAGAGGGGGGGAGAATGGGGGCTGGAAGGTGGTTTACCAGGTGGAGGGAGAGAGAGCTACGAATTTGGGTTGGGAGGGAGAGACGTGACAATTTATTATGCGCTCGATCTGACTTGGTCAGTCGATTGTGAGGCTCGGGTCGAGACCGGAAGTCCGTCATACCATAAAGGTTATGACGTTAATTACGCCTTTCCTAAGAAGGACAACCCTTGATTAATCGCCAAAATAAAGACCATGGGCCCCAAAGAGTTGGATATGCAGTTGCAGGCAAGCACAGAATATGGTAGTACTTGTTTATTAAATCGACTCATGGTACGAGGCGGAGCATTTAGGCCTGAGGACCACCATCATGTATAGTGATAGCTTCCGGTCGGGCTTAACCCGACTTTCCGCTAATCACCATTTAATATACCAGAGAATCAGATCATGCAAGCAGGCAAGATAACAGTATGCAGTATTATAGATTATTATTGGTTTGATCATTTATTTATAACTTCAAGAGAGATTTCGACAGTGCTACCCTGCTCCAAGGGGTATCGGGGCCTTTTATTTTGAAGTTGTGCATCACATTACGGTGCACACATATGGACCCATGAGGTGGGCCAAGTATGACCGTGCTCGAGCAAGTTTGGAGATTATCGGGATAGTGTATGCCGGGGCATGGCAACTTTGATATTTGAGAAGAGAGGAAATACGGTTGAAACCCGATCGGAACAAATCAAACTCAACGAGTTATCGGCTCGGGACAAGGTCATGCTTTGGCTAAAATGAGAATGTGTCCCGAGAACCAAGCACGATCCGTCGGAGCGACATTTATTATCTCATACCCAGAGGTCAGGGAAGGTGAAGGTACTAGAACAGACACGGCCATTGTTCTTTATTTATTCTTGTCGTTATTATTTTTAGATGCATAAATACATTTATTCTCATCATTTTTACGCCCTCCCTTTTTATTACTTATTCACTATTTGCTCATTGTTTATTTGTTTTACATTTTCCCCTATATCGGATGCATGCACCTTTTAATTTCTTTTATGAGTATGTGTTTGTTAATTATTCCTTTATTTACCAATTTCTTTGTTTTGTTTATTCACCATTTTTATTCTTTCCAAATCTTCGTAATCTTTCGGGAGCATTCTTGAATTTTGTAGCTCCGGATCTTGGATTTAAACTTCTTTTTGAAGTCTGGCTTATCCTCCCGCACTTGACGAAGAAGGGCAAAGCGGTTGGATATTGGTATAGTCAGGACGTGGTTGTCCCGAGGTAACGCCGGCTCACCACCGTCTAGCTGGACGCGAAGGCTCCCCACCAGAACGGTCTTGCCGAACCTAGAGATTGTCGTCACGGGCTTCCTGCTTTGGCAGCTTCGTCGCTGCCCCCATTATGCGGGGACGGCATAAGATGAAACAGCATGGACCAAGAAAACTCGGCCTTGTAAGGAGCAGGACCTGATGCCCCCGACAGGCGCAGGGACAGTTGGTGTCGCAGATACTTCTTGAGGGGCAGGGACCACCCCTAGAAAGAAAGGGTCCACACCACAGCTGGAAAGTCCCCGAACGTTATCGAGGTCGCCAGATAGTCGTATCTAGCGTGGGTGGCAACGACAAGACGTCCATAGGTGACCACCGCCATAGAATCAGTTGGAATCTTTCGTGATGAAAACCTTCCTTCAAGGTTTGAGTCTTCTCCCATCTTCCTCCTAAAAGGGGTAGAGAAGAGAGATCAGGGCCTTCATCGAAGTAGGGAAATCTTTGGCAAATACATGAAAGGCAGGAAAGGTCCCACTAGGTGTGCCAGTCTGTTTAACACGCGAAATTTTTTGAACGTCCGGTTTGGTTAGACGGACATGCATAAGCTTAGGCATATTTGCTAATTCCGAGCTTCTGAGATTTATCAGACGATTTAGGGTTCGTGTACAGGGCCTTTTCTCACCGACCGAAGCCGATGTTAATTTACGTCGGAGGAGTCTGAACACCTTTGCTTAATTGTCAAAGACTTCAGTTACAATGTCGGCCCTAAGGAGGACTTGCCCGCCCTAGAACAGGGATATATTTGCAATTCTTCCTACAGATGGGGGTGTAACTGTGATTTTTCCTCAAATAAGGGGCACATTTGCAATTTTCCCCTTCAATT
>JANBPO010008783.1:0-15471 GCA_024336825.1 Amorphophallus titanum
CACGGGGATGGGGCAATCCACTACATGCACTACCCTCGCGCAGGAGGGGGGAACGAGGGGAGGGGAAACCAACTGCCAATCGTACACCTAGCTCCGACATCCAATCAAGGTGCTGCCAATGCCTAGACAAAGCTTGGGGGATGCCGAAGGATACCTGCAAGTCTGACATCGAGCCAATGTCGTTGGAAGGTGGAGGAGGTCGCAGCCGATGGCTTGTGCAGTTCTGCATCGCAGGACTGGATGGTGCGATCATGGTGCATCGATAGGTACGCTCGCTGTAGAACTCCAAAAGTGATGGGACCAACTCATGGCCATAGCAGACAGGGGGTACTACAAACTCTCAAAAGCTGGTGGCCATCAGATCATCTCGCAGGTCGTGGTCTCCCAGATGGTCGGCGTCAGGTTCCTAAGTGAACAGCAGAATAGGTCGACGACGGCCATGGTGGAATTTTTGATGCCGATGTCAGAACAGGACGAAACCACCTGGGTTGGTTTCGCATCGTCGTGTGCCACAACTTTGGTGAAGACGCCTTAGGCCGAAAACTAGAAGAGGAAGGCATGCCATGGCTGTCGAGTCTGCTGCAGGTTCTGGGTGGACTGGGTCGCACCTATCAGGCGCAGTCGTAGGAGAACGGACACCTCGGGCTGTGCTGACGTCAAAAATGGACGGGACCACTCAGGATCGAAGGCGACTTGAAGGGTAAGAACTCTCGTGAAGGGAGTTCTAGCCGATCCACACAGGGGAAGTCAATGTCGGTGTTGCCAAGTGGCACTCAGAAACAGGCATGGTCCAGGCGCAGTTGCACAGAAATGCCTATAACGGTTGATGCCATTGTCGAATGGAGGCAGGACCACTGCAGGAGCGTGGCCGACTCGAAGGTGGATGACTATTATGAAGATGCCTCGAGCCGAATCTTGCTGTGGACACCGCTAGAAGGCCTGCCAACTGAGTCTCTACTGCAGGCTTGTAGCAGAGTGCAGCAGAACAAAGCCTCTTAATCCACGGGGAGAGGAGCGACGAAAGAAAGAAAAAAAGAAATGAATGAAAAATGATGATGGAAGAAATTGTCATTGGTGGATACCGACCCTTGGTTCCATCGGAATCATATGCCCCACCATTGGCCTAGACCTTCCGCCTAGGGCCAATGAACAAAATGATTTCTTTGCTATGGCACTAACCTCGTGCCAATGAACAAATGACATCAGTATTCGACACCTTGGCCGAACAGATGAATACCCTTAGCCTAGACCTTCCGTCTAAGTCAACAAACAAAATGATTTCCTTGCTTTGGCACTAACCGCGTGCCAATGAACGAATCATGTCAGCATTCGATACCTTATTGGAGTTGATGAATACCTTTGGCCTAGACCTTTAGCCTAAGTCAACGAACAAAATGATTTCTTTTCTTTGGCACTAACCCTGTGCCAACGTGCAAACCACGTCAGTATCCGACACCTGGTCGGAACCGATGAATACCCTTGACTTAGACCTTCCATCTAAGTCAACGAACAAAATGATTTCCTTGCTTTGGCATTAATCTCCTGCCAATGAATGAACCACATCAGTATCTAACACCTTGTTAGAACCGATGAATACCCTTGGCCTAGACCTTCTGTCTAAGTCAATGAATAAAATGATTCCCTTGCTTTGGCACTAACCCCGTGCCAATGAATTAACCACATCAGTATCCGATACCTTGTCGAGGCCGATGAATGCTCTTAGCCTAGACCTTTTGTCTAAGTCAATGAAAAAAATGATTTCCTTGCTTTGGGAGTAACCCCGTGCCAATGAACGAACCACATCAGTATCCGACACCTTGTCAAAGCCGATGAATACCCTTAGCCTAGACCTTCTGTCTATGTTAATGAACAAAATGATTCCCTTGCTTTGGCACTAACCCTGTGGCATTGAATGAATCACGTCAGCATCTGATACCTGATGCGAGCAGATGGTCGTCGTTAAAAATACCACGCACACAATTTCAAAATTCTACACTCACACACAATAATATTAAAAGTTGAGCAGTGGTGAATACGAGTCGATTCGATGCTTATTTCGTGACTTTCTGCCTTGGCATTTTATTAATGCCACAGGTAGAAAGTGTCGACCTCATGGGTCAACACTTTCTACGCTATGTTCTGTTTGGGCTTCTTCCTCTCTTTGCCCAAACGCGAGTGTCGACTTGATGAAGTTGACACTTTATGCAACTGGAAATGACATCGGTTCGTGCGGTGGCCAATGCCCTAGCACGATCCTTTCTTTGAGTGCCCCTCTGTGATTGGTCCTTGGGAGAATATCCCCTCCACGTGGCCCATCATTCCCTGGAGTATATATTGCTAAGGATAGGGTTTAGCTCTTTGCAGAGAGAGAGCTTCTAACGTTCTATCCATTTTTGGGTCTTGCAGAGAAGAACACGGTGGAGCATCTTCTTCCTCCCTTCCTGATGTGTTGAATGCGATTCAAGGGTGCAGAAGTTCATCTTTCACCTTCCTGAAGCAAATCTGCTGAAGCTCCACAGCTGTACCACCTCCAACTCATCAAACCTACTAAATGAGATTCAAGAGGAGAGAAGAAGGGGTTTTTGTTCATCTCAGTCCATCCTCCCGAAGTGAACCAACTGAAGCACCATGGGTGCATCTTCTTTACATCGATCAGTCCTCTGAAGTCACCAAAGAACCCAGCAATATCATCTTCCAGCCAGGATTTTGCTTAACTCTTTCTCAGTCCCTGTTTGCAGTCATCCTTCTTTATTTTTGTTCATTCCTTTAAACTAGAAATGACTGTGTGTGTGTTTGGAGCGGTGTCTCCGAGTGTGGACTCACTACAGGGGTACGTTCCCCATCCTAGTGTGTGTGTGTGCTGCGGAGCAGCGTGTTGAGGGTTTGCCCTCGTGTGTGTGCTGCGTAGCAGCGTGTTGAGCTTCGTGCTCATGTGTGTGGTTTGCTATCGTCGTGCAGCATGTGGTGTATTGGGGTTCGTCCCCGTGTGCTACCTTGAGTAGCGTGTTAGTGAAGCCTCACCGAGGTGGTGAGGGGTGGACGTAGGGTACCCGTCGTGGTCCCGAACCACCTAAAGGTCCTACCAGAGATCGTTATAGGCTATAACGGTCCCACAATAGACCGCTATAGTTCATCATTTTTCATCTTTTGAGGTCATGGAGCATAACGGTCCAGTCCTCGTGAGTTTAACGCCCCTGTCTAGGTGCGTTATATTCGGGTTATTTTCGAGGCCGCCTACTGTTGTTAGCCCCTCGACGACCGTGCTTCCTCGAAGACTGTGTCAATCGGTTCATTTAACGGATCATTCCCCATGTGTCATGGTTCAGGTAACGCACCTGTGTGGGTCTGTTATATCATGTTTGACCAATGTTTTGACTAGGTATGGTAGTTGGTATAATGCACCTCATCATGTGCGTCATGTGGATATGACGAACGCAGCTTGGTCCGTTATATGTTTCTTGTCCCTATTAATGTTTTGGGTCTATTGGATATAACACCCCTACCCTAGTGCATTAAGCTTGTATAACACACCTATGGAGGTCCATTATATTCCTCTTCATTTGAGTTTTGGTCCATTGGCCATAACGCCCCTGTCCTGGTGCGTTATGTTGATATAGCGCCCCTGTCTTGGTGCGTTATATTGTTTGTATTCGAGTTTTGGGTCGGTCTGCCATAACGTCGCTTCTGTGGTTCATTATAGCAGGTAACGCCCCTATGCTGGTGCGTTATAGTCCTGTTGTGGCTGTGATGGCCATTGTTCGGTTCTGTGTCTGTTCGCATGTTGGTCAGTCTTAGGTCGTGTCCTAGGGCGGTGTCTGTTTGTTGGTAATTGTCTGGATCAGTCGGTTAGGTGACTGGGTGTGGTCTTTTCCATGACTACGATAGTACCCTAACGACTCAATCTAGAACTGCTATTGTCCTTGTCTCTGGTTGCGTAGCGACTGTGCCTTGACTGCCAGGTTCACCTAGCGGTCAGGTGATGGTTTCCTTTGCCCAGAGTGTTGTCATTGCCCACCGCACTGGTTCCTGTTTGTGCATGCAGTGCGTGTGTCTGTATGTGTCGTCATTGTCGGGTTCCAGTCAACTCGGGGTCACCCAGCTTTCATCATTTTCCTGAATTAGTGAATTTTTGGGGGAAAAATTAGATTTTTCAAAAATTAGGAAATTCTAAATTTCTTTTTTCTTTTTAACCCTTTCGCCTTCCTCTCTCTTCCTGATGATCTCCCACTCTCTCCCTCACCGTTCTCTCTCTTCTCGCCCTCTTCGCTCCGGCTGCAGACGGAGGAGGCTTAGGGATGAGGTGGCAATGGCGTGGAACTGCTGTGGAGCATGCTGGCGTGAAGATCGAGGCGTGGCGTTGGCGCGATCCCGTTCATGGATTCAAAGCCGACGTGGGTTGTTCAAGCGATGGTTTTCGGTGTGGTTTAGTAGCTTCAATGTGCGAGAACTTCGATGGAGGTAGGGTGATCGATCACCTGCTTCTCTTATGCGTTCCCTCATGATTTGGAGCCCAACGGTGTGAGTATGAGTGGGTTTTGTCATGTTTGGGTAAAATCATGCTTCGGTGGGGTGTGCAGCGAGTTCGCCTCTCCCGGCGATGGTTCCTTCCCAAATTAGTATCATTAGAACCCCGGGCATGTTAGCATTCCATTTCTTCCTGTTTTATCGCGATTGGTCATCATTTTGGGCCGGTAGGAGCTCGGGAACCCATGTAACTCAATTAGGGTCGATTGAGTGGAATCACCCATTTCTTGTCATTTTTGTGTCTAATTGATCCCTTCCAGAGTGTGGAAGGCTTATTTCGCCACTAGGGTTGTTTCCTCTTCATTTAGAGCAAACGGGGAGTGGAAAGGCTGAGATCTGACCGATCCCTGGTTTTCCCACTGTATCGTGCTCGCGGTCGTTTCAAAGCCCATTTCCTACCTCTCGCGGTCCATTAGTCGACCGCTAAGCGTTGAGGTTGTCGGTTAAGTCTTAAGTCGGTTCGGGTCTTAGCGGCCTCGCGATAGACCATTTCTCTTAGCTAGCGGCCCATTATTGGACCGCTAAGCTCTATCCAGCGGCCCAATAGTCGACCACTTGACATTAGTGATAGAACAATTTTGCTAAGTGGTCTTACGATAGATCGTGACGCTTGCTTTGGCGGCCCTATGTTCGACTGCTAAGCATCGTTGACCCTAGTCAACAATTCTAAGTCGATTTGGGTTAGCGGCCCCATATTTGATCGTCTATAGTCTTTAGCGGCCCATCTCTAGACCGCGAATTCCTGTTTGACCGAAGTCAATGTTTTATGTCGGTTCAGGCATCCCCCTTCGTGGTCCATATGTAGACCGCGTAGGTCCGTTTAACGGTCCACTATTAGACCGTTTAGGTGGTTTGACCAGTAAGTCAGCTGTGAGTTGACTGTGTCTAGCGGCCTATTATGCGACCGCTATAGTCATCTCGCAGTGCATTCTATGACAGCTTAAGTCTCCTCACAGCCCACTCTTTGACCACGACCTGTCTGTGTTCTCTGGTTAGTGTAGCGGCCCATCAATTCGCCGCTTATGTTGTCTAGCAGCCAAGAGATAGACTGCTTATGTCCCAGAGTGTTATTTTTCGTTGTTTTGGCTTCTAATTATCTTGGCTTAACCTTTTGGTTTGCCCATGGTCCCGTGGATGTTTCGTGACATCCTATGAGGGCTGAGACCATGTTATAAGGTAGCCAGGAGTGCCTTTGTATTGATTTGTGTCCCGTGCTGCTTCAAAGTCATTATTGATTTCCGGTCAACCCGTTATAATCCAATGGTTAACACGTGACCTCGTGAGTGTCACATCTATCTTGTCCAGATTAAGACATAGTTTTAGATGCCTTGAGGTGTTGTCTTACCTTGATTTACATATCCATGTGCTTTGAGTGTCCTTGTGATCCCTTAGGTCTCCGTCATTTATTTTATGCGGATGTTTGGATCTGGATGTCTTGTGTTGTTTCCTTTCTCAGTGTTGAAGCTGATTGGCGGCTTATTACTGCTTTGTGCGATGATCTTGACCCGAGTCTTGTGACTCAAGTATCATTGTGTCAGTAGGTCTAGTTGTCTGTCCTGAGTTTGGTGGTAGTCTTGCATGCTGCCTTGTGTTTGGTGCTTCATAGTACATGCGATAGTGCATTCTTATCCTGTCCGTACTTCAGCACTCGTATTTTTAGAGTCACTGTGTCCAATGAGCCTCCACTAGTCCTAGCCTGACGACACTTTCCTGTGTGTCAGCCCACCTGGGAGTGGTAGCGGGGTAGAGTTCCCGACTTAGAAGAATTTTAGGCTAGTTCCCGTGGGCTCCTTTGCCTGGCAGTAGCATCCTATTGGGGGAGAAAGCTAACTAGAGGCCTGGCTCATGGCATTGAGCCTGTGTGTGCAAACGTGGTTAGGGGCGTTTGGATGAGCATCGATGGGCGTGACACTGACTAGTCACTCGTTACTATTATTCCTTGTACTTGGTTGAGTATCTCAATTACCATCGCTCCAGACGTGTGGGAGATACTTATGGCGTAGTGTAAGATGTCAGTGGACGTATCTGGTTGTTCTTCTAGTGAGGAGGTACTTCTATCACATGGCGCATGACTCTAGTGTTTCATGGAATTTGTGTCTCTTTCTGGGTTAGTCTATTCTTGACCTTACCCGAAGTCAGTTAGTGGAGCGTGCACGACAATCCAGTCGCGTATGTGTTAGTATTCTCATCTATATAAGTCTTCTTTTAGGGCTTTTCGCCTGTGCTGTAGACCGTAGTTTCAGGCCTAATGCTTGGTTGACAGATCGGTAACTTCTGACTTTGTGAGATCAGGGTTCACCCTTCGGTTGCCGTTTGGAATAGCTTAGGGAACCGTGCATTATCTAACAGCTGTGTTTCTATCCTTTATGGTTTTTCCCTTTTCTTTTAGCTATTTCTACTCCTACTTTTAAGGCTTTCTTTTACAGCTTTTCTATTGTAGTTTAGCACTGTTGTCTTCCTTGTTCTTCCTACTTTGCTAATTTTTAGCTATTGTTTAGCGTGTTACTGTGTTGTTTCTAGTGGGGATTTGCGTGACCCCTACTGAGCCAGTGACACAAGACTCACCCATGCTTTTCAGGTGTGGTCATTCTACTTCTTTGCGGTCCGTGGGTGGTGCGTCCATTCGTAGTTGCCAGTACTACCTGCGTCGGGCTTCCCTCAACTTTAGTGTACGTTCTCTATTCTGTTAGACTGTACTTGTCTATATTTGGACTAGACTCTGATTAATTTAAATTATTAATTAAAAAGAAAATTCTTTAAAAAGTCAAAATTCGCCGGACGGAACCTAGATCCACACCACTAAGGATCCGCTAAACTACGGGTGTTACAGTCCCTCCCCCCTAAAAAAAATTTCATCCTCGAAATTAGACGAAAGGACAAGGAGGAAACTGACAACACGACACACCCTACCGACAAAAAAAGACAACCGAACGAGACAGAAACAGATACCTTGAAAATAGAAGGCTGACTTTCCGCGTGGCTTGAAGTAGACTCGCTTGAGACGGCAGTCAACCACGGCACCATAAAGTTCTAGCCAATCCATACCAAGAATCGCGTTGTAGTCGGTCAACTGTAATGCATAAAGCTTCGCTGGCAGTTTCCGACCACTGACTATAACCGGAGAATTTTTCAGGCACAGAGGAGTAGACATGTAATCGCCGGACGGTAACTCCACGAGCATTTCACAGGAAACTTCATTCACCGACTTTTCAATATGCGTAATAAAATCTTCGGAGATAAAAGAATGGGTTGCACTTGAATCGATAAGAACACGCATTGAGCGATCATAAATCGAAACCGTACCTTCGATCAGATTAGACGCCAACGCTTCCGCACGAGTGATGTGAGTGACTCTGGCTCTCGGTGGATGGCTAGCTGCAGACGACTGCTGAGAAGGTGCGAGAACTGGTAATTGAAATGGTTGAGGTTGAGGCGACGGAGGAAGACGGAACTGCGGCTGCTGCGACTGAGACGTCTGCGAGAACTACATCGTCTGCGGCCTCAACGGATAGTTTCGAGAAACGTGCCCTGGCTGATCGCAACGATAACAGACAACTGGCAAAGAGCACGGCACACCCGGATGACTGCCACCACACCTGGAACACAACCTCGGCTGAAAAGTAACAAAATCCTGATGCAGTCGAACGGAAGAAACAGACTGCTGACTCGGATCAGAAAACGCCGACTGATCAAATCTCTTCTTCTTCTTCTTAAATCAGAAACCCCTGCTCTGAGATTGCAAGAAAGAAGCACCATTGGCAGCAGAGAAAGCATAGCCAGCCAAACCGATAAAGCTTCTAACTTCAGATACGGTCTTTGGTCGGCTCCAATTCTTGACAGCTTCTATGACGCGGGACGGATCCCGGTTAGAACTAGGACCTAGTGGACAGCAAGCAAGGCCGAACAGGCTGGGTTGGACATGGGGGACAAACACGCAGTGCACTCAGAATTTGGGTGTAACCCGGCGATGGGGAAGATGGGGCTTTGGCCCACAAGCCATCTACATGGTCAGAACTAGTGAGTTGGGTCAGTGGAAGGCTGACCTGAAGGGGTAGGATCACCCAGATTCAGCCAGGGCAGACCTCGTGCCTGAGGGCACTATGGGGTTCACTCTCTTGCATGGCAGCAAACTCACATGAAATGGGGGTCGGGACTGGGCTCTCTCTCACCGTTGGTGCAAGCACAAAGAAAATATGAAGGGACAAACCACAAGGGAGCAGGTGGTCAGCCACATACCTTACTAAGTCTGAAGAGGCCGGCACTGATTGGAGACGAGGGTGAGCCGGGAGCGTGCGCACCCGGCAGACACGCTGTGTCACTGTAGCTTCGGCCGTGACCTGTGTGTACAACCAAATGAAAGCCTCCACGTAGGGAGGGGGAACACGGGGATGGGGCAATTAATACATGAACTACCCTCATACAGGAGGGGGGAGCAAGGGGAGGGGAAGACCGAGGTGCTGGTCTGTGAACAATCTTGCCGGGATTGAGTCACTTGTCCTAGCACGGTACACCGAGCACGAATGTCCGAATGGAGTGCCGTTAGTGCTCAGACGAAGCCTTGGGGGTGATGGAGTGTTCCTAAAAATCTGACGTCGATCTGAGGTGGCTGGAGGGTGGGGTCGACCAAAGACGTGGACCTATGCAATTCTGTCCCAGAGGATAGGTTTGCATAGTTGTGGTGCAGTCTCTAGTACACCCGCTGTGGAACTCCAAACGAGGCAGGACCAACTCGGTGGGATAGCAGACAGGTAGGTCTACGTACCCTCAAAAGATGGCAGCCATTGGATCACCGAGCCAGAATTAAAAATCTATATAATGGACCTGTGAAGGGAGATAGAAGAAATGGACAATCGCACAGGCATACACACGGAACATGAGATTTTTAGGTGATTCAGGACCACAACGGGCTCCCTACGTCTACCCCTCACCGAACCTTGTGAGGCGTCACTCTACACTACGAAACGTAGCAACACGGGGATGAACCCCAACACCACACGCTGCTACTGCAGCAATATCCACATGGGGACACACCCCAAGACGATGTCACCACAGCACACACACACACAACGTCGGGGAACACACCCTGGACACTAAACCACACGGAGTTACAGCTCCGTCTTCACACACGGACTCAGAAAAACGTGCCCCATAATGAATCCACACACTCGGAGATGTAGCTCCGCTCACACACAGTGATATATCAAGTTCTATGAAAGAAGAAGATATACAATAAATGCCCAAATGAAAAACTATGCTCAAATAGAAGTATAAAAATGAGAGAAGAACGATTCCCCCTCAAATATGCAGTGAAACCCTCTCAAAGGAGTTGTGGGATGCACCAGAAGATCTGTCCGTGGAGTGGAAGCTTGCTACGATCGCGGGAGACACCCAAGGTGAAGGTATCTTCAGCAACTGTGCTCGAAGTGGATCAATCGGCAGATGAGGCTTGTTGTTGGTGGTCTCCTCTTCTTCCTCTTCCTCCTCCAGCTAGTGGCGATGCCCTCAGCTCCTCTCCCTGCAAGAGATGGAAAGCATTAGCGCAAGGATGCCCATTCGTGAGAAACCCACGGCCTACATATACAAGAAGGGAACTAGCAGCAAAAGACCTATTAGCCCATGCTAAAACCCTTTAAACCATCACCCAAACAAAGGTAGAAACCCTAGGGGTAATGGGGCAAAAGGGCCATGGCAATCGGATCACAAAGTGGGCATTTCGCAAATAATCCAAAAATCACGATCCAGACGAACCAGAGAAAGTGTCGACTCATAGGGTCGACACTTTTCTCAAGCCATTCTGTCCCGTTTGAAGAAAACAGGACACAGAGCGCGTGGAGATATCGTATTCACTCCTTGCTTGGCATTTCACTTTATTTCATATATACTTGTTTATGCCACTTCTAGAGAGCATGCTAGGATCATAGCCCATTTAAATTGTTATATCACCGTTGCTGTGAGAGAGAGCGAGACCGTCTTGTGACCCGATCCGGGCACGAGAGTGGCTAGACTACCTGACTCACTGTCGATTTCTCTCGATAAGGGACGATCGCGAGTTTGCATAGAGTCCAAGGGTCGCATTCCAATTGGAGTCGTGTCCATGGTCCGTCCCGCATCACACACCAGGTGCGAGTTAGGACCTTTCTCAGGTTTTTCACCTTGTCTTGTCATAGGGAAGCCCTGAACATTGCTGATCCATTTTGTGTTTGGTGGGGTTGTGCAGGTTCTTCTGGTGTGCTAGCTGAGATGGGTCACTCCTCCCTAGAGCTGGGGATCAAGTGGCCTATGTCTGTTTCACCACTGGAGCCACTACTAGATGCCAGCGTGGGTGCGTCCTTGCTCCAGTGAGCCCGGGGCTACGTAGGAGGTGATCCCCTGCCTTCTTCAGAGGAGCTTCGGTAGCATCTGAGGGATTGCACACAAGGCTACCACGACCGTGGATTCCCTCGCGAGCTCTAGATGTCTGGCTTGGCTGGCATTTGGGCGGAGTACTTGCGGCTCCTGGAGGCTCAGGAGCAGAGGGCTCAGTGGCTAGCGGCCATCTGAGAAGTGTGGGAGCAGAGGGCTCGGCTAGTGTTAGCGGCTATCGGGCAGAGGAGGTGCGTAGATACGGTGGTGTCACTTGCTCGGGACCATGCCGTGCGGCTGAGCGAGGCAGAGAGCAGGGCGAAGGCCTTAGAAAAGGCCCTGGAGGAGCAACGATGAGACGTGGAGCTCGCTAGGGCTGAGTGGCTGACTGCCAAGATAGGGGCCGAGGCGAGCATGCAGCTTGCGTCGACCTTGGAGGCGGAGCTTGCTGCTACAGAGTCTCGATTGGCGACACTTGAGGGGAGCGAGCCTGGGCTGTGATTGTTTTGAGATAGTTACTGGGTATAGACCTAGGAAGCCAGTGGATCTAGTTCCCTTACCTATGCATGCTAGAGTGTCGCAATTTGCCGAGTCTTTTGCTGAGCATGTTAGGGGCTTGCATGATGACATCCGTCGCCACATAGAGACCAGTAATGCATGATATAAAGAGTTAGCCGACGCTCATACACACCCCCGCGAGTTCCAAGAGGGTGATTACATCATGATCAGGGTTAGACCTGAACGGTTTCCCTCTGGGACCGTGAAGAAACTGCAGGCTTGTGGTGCTGGCCCCTTTAGAGTTTTGAGGCGAGTAGGATCCAATGCATATGTTGCAGAGTTGCAGGATGACTATGGTATCAGTTCCACATTCAATGTCTCAGACTTAGTCGCATATAGGGACCTGATAGTGATCCCTAGTGAGTTGTTCGGGCCTTCTCCACCCCTTGTGAGCGAGCCCTCCCCTGAGAGTCCACTTTTAGCCCTGTCACCTCAGCAGCGTGAGCGGATAGAGTCTATACGGGATGAGCAGGTGACTACCACTAGGAGTGGCACGTATCACCGCTACTTGGTGCGTTGGAGAGGACGTCTCATGTCCGACTACATGTGGATCACACGAGCAGAGCTAGAGCGGCTCGACCCCGACTTGCTAGAGCGATATCATAGCGACCTTGATCCTCACTCGACGGGGTCGAGTTCCTCCCACCCAGAGAGGATTGGTGAGGGCACCAGAGGCCTAGACAGACACGAGGCCTCATAGACGAGCCACCGACGATGGACCTGCAGAGCCACATTGGCTTCGTTATGGCTCAGAGATAGTTAGATTTTACTTTCTCTTTTATTTCAGTTGTGCCTATTTTGTAGGCTACGTATGGGCCATCTAGACATTATTAGTCTTTTAGAGTTAGGGGTTTCTCTTTTGTGCTAGTGGGCTGGGTGCACCCAAGGCCCACCTGGACAAGGGAGTACCATGGCCCAAAGCCCACCCCAATTCTAAGAGTAAATGCTTGGGGACAACATTTATTTGGGGTTAGGGGCGCCCTTTCCTTGGCCCATTTGGGTTTAGGTGTAAGGCCCATTTGTGTAAGTAGGGTTGTTCATAAGTAGGGTTTGGGTCTTGAACATTTGCTTGCTTTAATCTATTTAGGATTTCTATTCCTTCAATTTACCAGGGTTACTACACCCTCTCCCACTAAAAAGAATTTGGTCCCCAAATTCAATCGTATTTTAGACATAGAGGGTGCAGAGTACATACCCTTTTAGAATAAGACTGGGAATTGCTTCTTCGTGGATTCCTCAGTCTCCCAGTGGCTTCTTGTTCCGAACATTTGCTCCATTGAACTTTGATCATGGGAATTATCTTGTTCCTTAGTTCATGTACCTCGCAATGAAGGATCTTTTTGGGCTTTTGTTCATAAGTGAGATCCTTTTGTATCACTAGGTCTCCATGATCTATGACATGTGACGGATCGTGCACATATTTCTTCATCATGGATATGTGAAACACATTATGGACTTTAGACAATTGAGGAGGTAAAGCGATGCGGTATGCAACCTCACCAACTCTTTTTAGCACCTCAAAAGGTCCGATATATCCTGGTGTAAGCTTACCCTTAACACCAAATCTTCTAATTCCTCACCCTGGAGAAATCTTAAGAAAGACGTGATCTCCGACTTGGAATTCGATGTTGTGTCCCTGTGGTTTTGATGATAGCAACATTATAAGTCACCACATGAGTCTACTCTGCATGTTTGATTATAATTCATCACATGAGTCTACTCTGCATGTTTGACTGATTGCATCTGATATTTTGAAGATGTTTGTTTTGATAATGCATTGATGTGTTTTGATGATAGCAACATGACATTTGCCTGCATGATTGAATGATATGATTGAACCTGTTAACTTATGAATCTTGTATGCTAGGTTCATACAGTAAGTCCGTGTAGGCTTTGCCCCTGTACGCTTTAGAGTCTTTACACGTTCATTCATATAGCAAGTCCGTGCAGGTTTTGCCCCTGCATTGCTGTGGTCTATGCTAGTTGTGTCTCACACAATCGATGTCTTCACACCGATCAGGTGAGTGTCTGGTCACATCCCTTGCTGGTTGATCTCTTTCTTACTTAGTATTACTCTTAGCTATGTCAGTCGGTGAGGTAGCGCCCGACCCCAAATTTCATTAAATTGTGTGTCTACTGTGGGAGCAAGTTGTGAGAGAGACCCTACAACCATGCTCTTAACGTGCTGGCCGCCTGCGAAGTTAGGCATCCCAGGTCTTTAGGGGTTCAACCTCAAGCTAGCCAGACCCCAAAATAGCGAGGTACCACCTAGGACCCTTCCCACCACCGCCGATTTGCCTACGGGCCATTGTGTGTGCTACGCGAGTGGGCTCGCCCGAGTTAGTCCGTTGCTTCGTTGCTTGCTTGCGGATCTAGGTCCAAGGGTTATCAGTGTAGTGGCTATCACCCCCAAGGTGGTGTCACGTCAAGAACAACATAGGCTAAGAGAAACCACCACCTAAAACTACAAGCCTAAGTCAAACATGGTCGAAAATAAACCATTCAAATCCCATAAGAAATCACTTCCCCTTGAATGCAACAACTTTAAAAACTCTAAGAAAAACAATCGACCATTCCATAATAATAAACCCCAAACCATAATCCTCAAACTAAAAGGCCAAATGAGAAGAATGAGGAACGTTGCTGCTATGTATGTAGACAGACCAACCATCTCGCCTATCAATGTTACTTTCAAAAGAAATCTACACAAAAGGCAAAGAGAAACGGTCCACACGCTATCGGCCCTCAAGTCAACATGGTGACTGAAGGTGCTGGTACATTTGAGCCGACATTGATGTCTATTCTCTCAAACTTTGAAGTGAACTTTACTAATTTGCCTATTGATTGGTGGATTGACACTGGAGCCAATATCCATGTATGTGTTGATCGCTCTTGATTTTTCACTTATCAGGATTCAGGTGCAGGAGCTGTGATGATGGGGAACAACGTTGAGACACAAGTTCTAGGGGCTAGAAGAGTTGATCTGAAGTTTACTTCAAGGAAGATTTTGATCCTTCATGATAAGATTTAGAGAAATTAAATGGGCATATATGTAATTTTACATGTTTGAGTGTTTAAATGCAAATAAGGTTAAAAATAAAAAAAATAAATATAACATTTTTTTTAAAACTCACACACCCTCTCTCTCTCCCCATTTCTCTCTTTCACTCTCTCTCTCTCTCTCACGCGATCACTCTCCCCCCTCTCTTGGTGGCACGGCCAGGCCGGGTCACGGAAGGAGGTGCATGTGACGTCATCGGGTTGCTCGCGACGCGAGGATCGCGTTGATGCCAACCTCGCCTCGATCCGTGGAGTGTGGAGGCGTGTATGGGCAAGAGATCGACGCGGCTTCCCTTGTTCGTTCTACACCGGAACGTCAGTTTCGTCACGATCGAGGTAGGGGGATGGAATCCTTGCTTCGCTAGGGTTGTCCCGGTACCCCATGCATCACCGTAGTCCGTCGTTTTCCTCGATTTCTGTACAAAATCCCATGGCCATTGTATTATGTTTTAATTTGTAAAAATTGTTGCATGCCCATCGTGTTTAAGTTTTGATGGTGTGGAATGGTTGTGGATGGACGGTAGGCTTGGCAGGTTAGCTTAGAAATTTGTATCCCATCGATTTGGATCGACCGGGAGGGGTTTCCACCGAGGATTCCCCATTCTCGTCACTGCGATAATGGCATGGTTCCCCTCGTGGCCGTTCCATAGTGCACGGTCTTCTTCCAGACCGTTTAAACCCCTTTGAAGGGTCCAATATGGACCGTGTAAAACCCAGCACGACATATTCCTAGCCGTGTAGACCCTTTGAACAGTAGGGCGGTGTAGATATGAACGGCCAAAGGTGATCTGTCCAACCCATAGAACGGTTTATCGTCTGACCGTTTAGGGGGACCCTTCATCCCATTGAGCGACCAGTCCCGGTTCGCCTAACCCTTGCACGGCTTACTCTTGACCGTGTAGTCCGTTGAACTGTTTTGGGTGTTGGAATTGAACGGCCCAGTTATAACCGCTTAGGTCCATAGCGCGGTCAGTCGTCCGACCATTT